>JANVCK010094548.1:0-11897 GCA_026546655.1 Epizoanthus illoricatus
GTCTTTCCGGTATTACCACAGCTCGGAAGGTTAAACCTTTGTCTTAGCAGCACACAAGGGCTTGGCTATTTTGTTCGCAACTGTCAACTGGTTGAATAGTTTCTATACAAAATGAGAATAAATCAAACGAACCGTGTTGTCCAACTCAAACCAGCAACTACTGCTCTTTAATCCCCTTTTGGGACTGAAATAAATACGGACCAGATCGAGGACCAGCTTAAAGCAGGAACACCTGTTTTTAAAGTTTCTTATATATGCCCATTTTTTCTTATATTTCTCATTTAGTGTCTAAACAAAAACAACCTATAACAACAAACATGATGGTTTGAAAACTGAAACTCATATGGTTCCAGTTATTAAAGAAAAGAACTCTTACATCAAGTTTGCTTACAAACGACAACACCAGTACTTGTCAAATCAAAACCTACAAATCCACCATTTTCAAGTCTTGGCAAAAATGTTCTTACTTCACTGGTTAAAACTATAATATGCAAAAAACAGAGCAAACACGATGGTTGTTAGAAGTGAACTTAATAAATATTTTGTTAAAGTCCTGAACTGTAGTCCAAATATTAAATGTCGCAGCTACTTTCATACCTTATAAGTTTCCTTTAGACAATCCCCACATTCCTAACTCCAAAACAGAGAACATACTGTAGTACTGGTCACACTATTTTCCTTATCATTTCATGTAAAATAAATAAATAAGGTTTTTAAACTCTTATCCCCACACCAACCTACATATCCCTTATAGAATGTCTATCAAAACCCGACACATTATTTTAGAATGTAACTCCAACTACAAGGCCATCAGTTCATGCAAGACACACGTGTCTTATCATGTTTAGGAACAACGAAATTTCATCTTGTCCATACTTGATGGTGAACTATTTGAAAATCTTTGTAAGGAAATAATTTATACAGACAAAATAGTTTATCCTAAAATCCTGAAGCTTGTAAAAAGGATTTTCTCAGTTAACTGAATGTACTTCATGGATGGAAGATGTGCTTCATGGATGGAAGATGTGCCAAGTCAGCGACATATTAATGATTGGTCTAATAAACATTTATTGATGAGAAAATTGAAATTTCTGTTTTTATCCAAGAGATCGTCTACTTGTCCTTACAATACAAAGATAAGGAAGAAGGTTGTGTGGATTGGTATCTGATCACCTGGGGAAACTGTTTAATGCATCACCAAATTCTACCAAATGGATTTCTATGATATGTATACATGAAGTGCAGCAAGGAGAGTTCGTATTTGTGGCACTGGCCTCAGGGCCGGAGTACGCCCGGGCTTACAAGTCGCTCTGCACTTACTTCTTTTCCTTTTGTTGTGACTGAGAAAAAGCCTATTCTTAGTATCAAGAAAGCGGAAATGGCATTTCAGAGAGTCAATTTGTAAAATTTTTCTTGGAGCCCCTCGGCACTCACACAATTGGAAAATGGGTGTACAAGCTAAAAACGTCTAGCTACGCGCCTGCTGGTAACTGAAATCATTTGCCACTCCAGAATGAAAATGTTCCGAGTTTGTCTTCCAAATGATCCCAGTAGGAATGCAGTGCTTCAGTGATGCTTGGATCATGTGTTATCAACAGTATGTAGCAAGTTATTTAATGCATACAGTTGCTATATTGTTCCAGTACAAGGCACATTCATTGATTTTGTCCAACATACAGTGCTATTAGGAAATACGTAATTACGTGAATTAAATTATAACCTGCAAAGGCTAATGGTTCTGAATTATTCTTTTATTCTTTTTTGGATAGACAGATCCAGCCCTTTTCTTGTTTCTGGAGTTGCAAATACCAAAATAATTATTGCTGCTAAGAAAGGTTTGTGAAAAAGTAACGAAAGTTCAAAGACCTTCTTCATCATTTTCAAAAAGATACACGTCAAGAAAACCTTTCTTGTTGATCAGTTTTTTTTTCATAACCTACCCTGTTTTGGTCTTCATATTGTAGTAGTAGAAGAGTTCCAGAAAAGCACGAAGGTGAACAAGATAGCCATTGTGAATGTGACTACAAGGTTGTGGTAAAGAAATGACCTCAGTGACCAACAACAAACAAGCCTGAACGTCCTATCGTGTAATTCAAAGTATTCCATTCTTCTTGATGGCAGGTACGTAGCATGGAGCAGTTGGGTTGAGGCAGGTCAAGCCAGAAACGTCGTGGTTTGTGGGAGACATGTTTGGATATGAGCTGGCAGGCATCACTGCCATGACTTCAGCAATCTTGGCCTTGAGTGATTCTATCTCCTGATCCTTGCTTGTCAGCTTGCCTTGTGCAATTTCCAGCTGTCGTCGGGTGTCACCCAGGGCAGAGAACAGATCCAGCTTGAGTCGGGTTTCAGAGCTGAGACTGTTCTCCAGGTGAGTGTTTTTGCCTTGCATAGCAGTCAGAGCTGACATCAGCACTTCGGTCTCTTTCTTCAGCTGAAGGCCATCATTCTCCTTGTGTTTCTTCTTAAACAGTTCATTTTCTAGGGTCAAGCGCTTTACATCCTCCTCCTTTTCCTGCAACAGGGACCGCAGCTGTCTAGTCTCGTCCTCCAGTTCAGCACGGCGTGCATTGCAGGGTTCATGTCGACCAGCATCATCACGTTGTTTCTGTGCCACCTCGTCCGCTTTTTGTTTCTTACGTTCCTCTCGCAGCTGACTCTCTGACAGCAGTCGTGAATCACGTTCGGTTTTCAGCTTTCTCTCCAAACTAGAGATCGTGTTGCGGTCCTGCTGCTTGGCTGTGTTCAGTGCTTGATATCTAAAAAAAAAAACAGCGCTAGTTACTACATAAAATGTCGTGTTTCTGGAAAGAATAAGTAATTTCCACTGAACATTGTTTTTATTAGATACTACGCCAAGTGGAACGTGACTGGCACATTTTTCTACACTGGGTGAATTTGGAAAATGATTTTTGTTACATCTACTATTCTAGTCTCTCTCCATATAGGTTTGTACTCTCCAGGACACTTCAACTGCTATTACATATTCTATAAGCTCTAGTATTTGTTATGACTTTCTAACATCAGGGGGGTGTAAACAGCACCAAATTCATACATGTGTTAATGATGTGCTTTAACCAAATATACTAAATTTGTACTCCCCATTTGATTTTCTATTTTAAATTCCACGACAATTGAAATGTTGACTCCACATTGTTCCAAGTTTTTCATCACCCTTGCAAACCCTACATGACATACAACCATAAGAGAGTGCTTTGTAAAATCAATACCAACAGCTCCAAAGCAGCAACTTACTTCTGACGCAAGGTATCATGCTCTGCCTTGACTTGTTGTAACTCAATCTTGGCCGAACGCTCATTAGCCATCAGACTGTTCATATTTGACCTCAGTTCCTGCTCACACTGCCTACTAGCTTGAAGCTCAACCTTGAGCCGTTTGTTGTCACATTCAAACTGAGTAATGGAGCTCTCTAGCTGACCAGCAAATGCTTCTGCACGTCGCCTACGGCAAACAAAATGCAGGACAATTATTACACAGCAGCAAGAAGATTTTAAATGCTCTATATTAATATAAAAGGCTAGTTCCCATAGGTACATATATTCAATAATCTTAAAACAAAGAACTTATATAATTCTGTCTGGACAGCGCTCTCTTGCCTGTTCTTTGATAGGAGAGGATCTGTCAGTCCTTGGCTTTATTATAAATGACAAAGCACCAAAACTGGTAGGGCAACTAATTGTGTCAATTTATATATATATTAAAAATAATAAAGGGCTTAAAGAGCTACCCTAGGGAATTCCACAGACTACTGTTTGCGCAGTCGATTGAGCACTTTCTAAGGTTACGTATTGTTGTCTGGTAACCCATTGAAGGGGGATTCCTCTAATCCTATGTTTTTCTAGTTTCTCTAACAAGACTGTATGGTTAACAGTATTTAAACACTTTTGCAAAGTCAAGAAATACCCCACAATTGAATAGGTTATTATCAATTGCATTTTTTAAGTTATCTGCAATTTCAATGATTGCCTGTTCAGTTGATCTTCCTTTTCTGAAACTAAATACAGTTCTAATTAAGTTGTGATGTCACACAATGTTACAATGCTGCTGTCTTACAGTTTTAGGCTGCCATCTTGATTTTTATTTGTCAAACTTGAGAAATTGTCTGAACTGATTCAAAATTAATCAAATTTGTTTGGAAATTCACTTTATCTAGTAAACATAGAAAGCATAAAATAAACTAAAGTTGAAAACAATATGGTTGCTATGGAAACAATGAGGCCCCTTATAAGTAACCACATAAGTGTAGGAATAGTCTGAAAATGCTATGTTCTTTGTATGCAGGATGAGGCAGAACCACCTCATATCTACATAGGGTTAACAATTCTGTTTTTAGCAGAAATGTATACACTACTTGCATAAGCACAACTAAAATTATAACAAAGTCAAAATTCTGTACTGTAATGTGACAGTTCAGGTTGAATAGTGACAATTCTGGTAATAAACAAAGTACTAGTTTGACTGTACAAACATGAGAACTTTATTTCATAGACTGTCACTAACACCTACATATTTCTAACATAGGGATTTGAGTCCAGTTTACAACATTAAAAAATATGTGAATTCACCTGTGTGTGATCACAAAATAATGTATACCAGAACTGGACTGGAATATGGTACAAACATACTAGAACTTGTGAATTGAACTGCACTAGAAACTGTTAGGAAAACAGTTTGCTAGTGATCAATGCTCTTATGGGATGCTCCACCCAGCTTACCTTGAAGCCTTCTCCTCTTTTAGTTGGGAAAACACGCTGGGGCTGCAATCTCCTCCAAGGCTTTTGTCATGGCCCTGCTACAGAAATGACCACAACAAGGAATTTTTCTATTTTAGTATTGTTGTATAATAATTTATAGTCTTATGTTAAGTAACATTAGTAGTACTATTTTCTAAGCACTGATTGAAACTTATGGCTGCATCCAGACTTGATACTGATGAAATCTTAGAACTCATACAATCCTGTGCAGGCAAGTGTCCATGCCCCAACACGGTGCCTGGGCAAGAATTCTCATTGTTTCATGTGAGTACTGTAACAGCTTCTGCATTCAGACTTGGTACTCATACCTAGTGCATGGGCTAGTCTAAACTTAACATTTTTTATTATATGGCTGATTAATTTCACATGCTGTGATTGGTCAATTTCAGGTCTGTAAGTTGCCATAGGGACCTCTGGCTCTCAAGTGGCTGTTATTTGTTTACTTTTTCAAGTTTTGTTTCAATTGAAATGTATCAAAGCCATATAATAAACATCTTATTAGCCTCGTTTGCTCGGTCCATACCATCATTCTTTCCTTCCCTTTTCACGGCCCGCGCGCATTGCGCTTGGGCCATAAAAGGAAGGAACAAACTTGGTCCATAACTTACCCATATGGACCTCGCACTTGGTTAATAAGAGGTATAGCAGTACCAGGGCAAATCTCTTACATATTATGACTCATCCAATCTTATCTTTGCTTAATCAGCACACTTTCCATTTAGTCAAATTTACTGGTTGAACTGGCTTAAATGCTATCTGGAAAGCACCATTGTCATCACTATATGCGGCCAAATTCAAAACTGCCTCTTGCAAGCTGCAATTACACCACTTTACTAATGCAAATTACTCTCATTCCAGTTCACTGAGGGGGTAAAAGTATGAAGACTATGCTGAATTAATGAGAAAAATGTGGCCGTGCCCCCTCAGTGAACTGGAACAAGAGAAAATTTACATTAATTAGAAAAGTGGTGTATTCACTTATGGCCCACGATATGATACCATGTTACATATTTGCTTGAAATAAACAATTACTGCAGAATGTCTACCTAAATTGGCCTTGTGCATTGATGATAATGCTAATGACATAACTTTTGTTGGTCAAATTATTTATTTTGGCCCCTTGTAACGTCATTTGCAGCCCTTGCTCTGCTTGGGACAAATGGCACTACTTGGGGTTAAATAAATGGTACTCCCTCTAAAAATCATGTTATTGACCTATTCTGGTAGAAATGTTCCTGAAGAAAAGGATAATATCCAGAGATATATCCCTTTTCCTGTTGTGTCCAGTCAGAATGGAATGTGTGCCTTTCCATTTGTACCAAATCATACGTCAGGGCTCCAAGGGTGGATCCAGGGTGTCGCACATCTACACCCACGCAATA
This sequence comes from Epizoanthus illoricatus, assembly GCA_026546655.1. Taxonomy (NCBI): domain Eukaryota; kingdom Metazoa; phylum Cnidaria; class Anthozoa; order Zoantharia; family Epizoanthidae; genus Epizoanthus; species Epizoanthus illoricatus. The sequence continues at coordinate 6,158 of JANVCK010094548.1, forward strand.
GTCAGAATTTTCTATGAAAGCATATATTTTGTTTATTGTTCAACAAGGAAAAATTGCTGTTTTTGTTAACAAACAATGTTCTTACATTAATTCTAAGTTTCTATTAAACATAGTCTGAAAACATGGGAAATCGCATTTCAGACACCCTAGAATTTCATTACAGTGCAACAGTCAGAATTCAGTGCAGGGTCTGCACATGTGCTCACACCACTGAGTTCCTTGTCTTGCCTCTTAGTTTGTAGGCTCATAATCAGAAACAAGGTTACTGCAGTTGGTTTGTACAAAATGAACACTCCAAAGACTAATGTATCTGAGTGGCTTTTCATTTAAGATGAAAATTCCAGAAATTTCCAACCAGTTAGTTTGGCTAAATGGAAAGCACCCCAAGTCAATGATAATCATTAAAGCATGTTGAAGAAACTCTTGTTCAGCTTTCATCACTGAATTCTCATCAACTGCCACACTTGCATGATTGGGGCTTAACAATCACTGGAGTAAAATAATATTCTGCTACATAGCACCTGGAAAGAAAATTTCACCTTTGGGGAGTTGCTGCGGCTGTTCTTCCTGCTGCTGAAGGAACTGCTGGATGCACTCAGAGAGTCACTGTCAGACTCATCACCATCCTCCTCCTCATAATACTTCACTTTATCACCTGCTCTCCCATTGGCACTAACTTTACGAGTACTTTTCGCACAAGAGAAAAAAACTGCACGGTTATTTTGCGCCTTTGCAGTCTTATCTGCTGTTCCATCAAGAGCAAGTTTATCAAGTTCATTGAGGTTGTGATCCTCACTGGATTTCTTAGATGGATAACTGTTCAGTGTCTCTAGCAAAGAATGGTTGCCTTTCACTTTCGCAGTGGATTCTAAATCACTGAGCTTGAGGCCTCGTCTGTTGGCCTCTTGGGCTAGTAACAGTTCAAGATCAGTTTTTGTGTTTATTCCATTGGTAAGTATAGGAAGAGAACGTCCTCTTGGCAGATGATTTTCTCCATGAGGTGTATGACCATTGCACAGTGCTGTGTAATATAGACACTTCTGATTAGATCTGATACAATCCATATTCATATACTGTTTTATACTAAGTATCCATGGATGTGATTGGATATGCCTGTGAGGTGCTGAGTGGGAACCAAGAACTCAGAAATCTGAGTACTTAAACCAAACCTAAATACTGGAAACAATATAATTAAACATACACTCTGACTTATTAACCTTTGCTTAATTTTTATGTTTGCAGTAGAGTGATCGTCCTGGTTAGTGTAGTCCTGAGAAGGACTGTTGGTGGTGACTGACATTTCGACAACCTGTGTGGAAGTCATCTTCAGAGTCGGTCATGTAGGCGGTATTTATACCGTTCGCGTTGCGGTCTCGTCTCATGCATCGATGTAATTAGCACTACTCTAAATAACAATGAATCTGAATTTGCGCTGGCGCAAGGTAGTACAACAGAGTCGTCTTTTTTATTCAGATTGTTCCACAAAAAATCTCAGTTAACCACCATGTTAGCAAATGCTCAAATCCAAAATTTCAGGTCAATATCTTTATTCTTTCAAAATATGTGTACATTTGAAAAGTAGCTTTTTTGGCCATTTTTGGCCTTCTGATCGGTTAAAAAGGGTCACATGACCTATTGGAGAGAATTTCAAAATGTATTTATTTCAATATTTTTTATGAATAAACTGAGTTGAGCTAAGAACTTGAAAGGCTGTCTCATCCAATTTTTAGGTAGTTTGGCAGCTATACAGATATAGAGATATACAGGTGCTCCCCACATGGCTTTTCAGCTACCTGTTTACATGAAGTATAATGTCCCTGTAGTTGAGAGTCTTAGCCAGTCCGCTGAATGTGGTTCACAACAACTATTGTCTGAGACATTGAGTAGACAGACAGCAACACTGACATTAGCCTGTCAATCATGGATAAATTTAAAACACAGAAGACATAAACAAAATCTTTAAAATGACTTTACTCTTTCAGTTTTGAATATTTCTTCAATCTGTTTTCAGAAATAAGTTCTTAAGCTCAATCTGCAAAAATGTAACAGATACCTGACTTTCATTTATGATAATGTATGTACATTCATGCAAATTTTAGGAAATTTTTAAACTTTAATTGCTAAAAATGTTGAAACTGAGTTAATTTACATAAATTACCATAAATTAAAGTCGGGTATCTGTTATATTTGTGCAGATTGATCTTAAGAACATGTTTCTGAAAACAGATTAAAAATATATTCAAAACTGAAGGAGTAAACTCATTTTAAAGATATTTTTGTATCTTCTTTGTTTTAAATTGCTTTATGATTGACAACTGCCAAACTACAAGAAAATTGGATGAGGCAGCTCATGATGTTTTTAAATCAAATTTTGTGATTGTGCCAATTTATTTACTTTTGGTTTTAACTTCTTAGCTCAACTAAGTTTAATATTGAAAAAAATTTCCCTCCATGGGGTCATGTGACCCTTTTTAACCAATTAAATGGCCTAAAATGGCCAATAAAGCTAATTTTCAAATGTCCATATCTTTTGAATGAATAAAGATATTGACCTGAAATTTTCGATTTAAACATTTAATAACATGGTGGTCAAGTGAAATTTTTTGTGGACAATTCTATTTTACAAATTGACTCAGATGTAATGCCTTAAAGTACCACGACTTAAGCTAGTTATTTGTGTGCTGTGACTAATTATTGCATCAGTGTTCAATCAGAAAACCCTCAGGAACAACCTTAACCTCGACTGAAGTCTAACTACCAAACTGTGACCGGTTGGGTGTGTACTCAACACATGATCCAAGTTAATGGGGGAGGGAGCAGAATTAGAACTACATGTACCAGTATTACATGCCAAAGAGTGAAACTGCAGGCTCTACCAACTAAACAGGGTGTACTGCAAACAATTTGTTGTTGTTTGCCTAAATTGCATATCCTTGCTTTAGCACATAACAGCTTGTAAACAGGTTGATACTAAAGAAAAGGCATGGGAATTGCTCTAGCAAGCTTTGCTCCTCCCTTCCTAAATATGAAAGCCAACTACTAATTCAGTTATTTTTAATTTGCAACATAATTGCATGTAATTACCTTTTGATGTCTTCTCTGTTCCATCCCCTGAACTAGCAAGCTCTGAAGGCAATGCCTCATTAATTAGCTGCATATAGAACTCATTCTCTTTGGCAACTTTTTGCATCTTTCGCTGTTGATATAAAAATAGCATTAATGCAATCCAGCGATTCACAGGTTGTCTTTCAAAACAGTTCAGTAAATATCTAATAAGAAGCTTGATGCAATTGTAGTGGTTCAGCTGTTTCTCTGAAATTAATTGGATATTCGTATCTCTGGTACATTATTCATAAAGTGGTTTCCTGGCAAAGGGTCTCATATTTAACTCTATCTCAATGAGGCATTTTCCCCTGCTCTCAGACAGGAGGTCTTCCTCTCCTGAAAGCCTGTTTTCCAAATACAGTGTCAGCAACATGTTGCAAATAGTTGCAAAGAGCCATAAACAATATTATACTACTAACAGAAAGATAGAACATGTTTTATCTTTATGCACTGTTTGTGACCATTAAATTGCAACATGTTATGTCATACATGTGAAACAGGCTAAATGTTCTTATTATGAAAGCTACAATTGGTTGATTAATTAGCTATAAGGTAAAGAATCTAATCTAGAAATTCTGCAATCTTGGATTGTGTCATGTTTTGACTTTACCTCTTACTCAAACTCGATTGCTTTAGAAATGAGGAACATTCCACATGCATGTTTGATGCACCAAAATATTTAGGGGGAAAAATATTGTCTAGTATTTGGCATTTAGGACATACACAGTAGTAGTAGAGGGGGGGTTGCTGAACCCCTGTAGACCCCTCCCTAATCTACATAGGGTTAAGACACTAGTTACCCGTCTATTAGACTGTCATTTTTCTGAATTATTACCGAAAAAGTAAACTGTACTCACAGCAAAACAAAGGAAATTGTGTGAATACAGCTATTTCAAAAAAGGTTGTCTGGATCATTGTGCATTGGTGCATACCACGACTGCATGGCATTGTGGTTACTCTCCTTGTCCAAATTGATGTACATATGGATATGGTAGCTAATAACTTGGTTTAAAGATATGTCTAAGGGTTTTAGACCCTAATATCATATTTGTTAAATGCTCTGCGAGTCGAAAGAGTTAATTGCAAAGAATTATTCAATGGAAACTGGAGTCAACAGTACAGATAAATTTGATATGGGATATTATAGTGGCTCAATATAAATCAGTTTCTCATGTAGAGCAAAAGCAATGCAACATACAGTTGACCAAGTGTAGAAGGAGTCACAGTGCTGAGAATGTGCTATTTTGCAATATAATGAGTCTGTTAGAGTTTTCTCCGACATGCCCAAACACAGTCTCTTGTATGGAGAAATTGAAAACTGGACTAATCAAATTGTCTTCTACCTCAGATCATCACTGTATGGAGCCCAAACGCTGACTGTTAACACATGCAAATAACAACTCATCTGACTTGGGCCACAATGCAATGCGGTCGTGGTATACACCAATGCACAATGATCGAGACAACCTTTTCTGAAATAGCTGTACATTCAAAACAGAAATGCTTGATATGGCAGTATAAACATCTGCAAAAAACCAAGCACCACTCACCTGCCGCATCTTATAGCCTACATAGCTCTTGACACCGTAACCAAGAGTAACAACTGGGTAACCAATACTACAGGAAGACAGCAAACTCAGGTTAGAAATGAGTATAATATTATTATCTTAGAGCCAGGGTTTGGGAAGCTTGATGCGATCCTGGGATGGCACAAAATTTTTAATTTGGGTCCTCTGACCACTATACCTTGTTGGTTTCAATTTGCATTCATGCTAACCCTGTAACTATTACCAAAAGTTAATAACACAAAAACTACCATGATATCTTAGTCTTTCAAGGGATATTTATTGTTGGGTCATATTCATTTTAATATAGTTCTGTTGTGCAATCACAAAGAATACTGTGCATGTTTCTTCTATTAAGCCAGTGTTCTAGCCAGCCTTAAAAAACGAGAGGGTGGACTAATTTGCATATAATTAATATTGATATTTGAAGTTAGGAATATATCATACAGACTTTAATTGATTATGTTTGCCAAGTTTTTTGGCAATTTAAAATTATTATTGAATTATTATTACTGCAGCTGACAAGAAACTATAACAAAAATATCAACCACTAATTCAAAGATGTTGAAATATCTCACACTAGAAAGACTTTCATTGGGCTTCAAGGAGTAGAAGTCTGTGACAATGATTGATAACTCATTCCATTCTCTTCGACCTCTGTTCTGTATTAAAGACACTTTAAGCCTCGAAAATATTCTTGATTTGGTAGAGGGCACATTTTACCACAGACACATTGTCTTGCTGTTTTGGGGAAAAAAGAGAAGACTTTATGTGAAAAACCTCCCTTTTAACTTCTGCCCAACGCAATGTCTGCCATCTTAATTCTTTCATGTCACATGCACTTAACACTAGTTCCAGGTTTCCTCTTTCATGAAATGTTCCAGGTGCATCCAGAAACACAAACATTGATCAACGATCACAAGAACAATGCAAATATGAGACAAATACACATGTTTGTGACTCTCACAAGTAGGATTTGGAAAGATTTATACTAGTGAGACAAAGAATTTAAGAATTGTAGAGAAAGTCAGTGTATTTAACTTGAAAAAAGCATGAAAGCAGCTGAGCAA
>JANVCK010094770.1:0-11894 GCA_026546655.1 Epizoanthus illoricatus
GCTACCCAACCGACGATCAATAGTGCTATGACGATGGTCATCCTAGTTTTCCGACTGCAAAAAACGTTATCTAGATAAAAGTGGCAATGCCTTTAGCTGACAGCAAAGGCAGTTAACAGTAAGGAAACGACCAAACCAAGAGCTAGACAGCCTTGGATTAGGTAACGGCGTTGCTGTTCGGGGCTGGGATACTCTGCGAAGTACATTTTGGGAGCTTTGGCATAGTTGTTGAGGATTCCGTTTTCGCTGGTGGTGGTGTACATGATTGTTTCTCCTGCGTTGGGGCTTATGTAACTAAATGTGACAATATGTAAAGATATGTAACAGTGACTTGACACCCCTCCAGTAGTGATGTTAATCACTGCGACATCAATCCCAGCCGTGACGGGTGGCGTCACTGATGGAAGTTGTCAAAGCTTGCTGTAGACTCCGGCCACACTGCCCAAATCCCCTCGCAGTACCTGGCTGTAATGGATTTGCAGACCCAGAAGCGATCTGGCGATCATGCGGGAGCATCGCTACCGCGAACGCGATCGCGGGAATCTCAACCAATACATCTTTGTAATTCAGTCGGGCTACGGAACACGCTAGCCGTGCGATCTGCCAGGAGGCTCGCCCTGGATCGGAACGAGCACACACCCTGCGTTCCGCGATCGCTTGACTTGAATTTCTGTAATTGGTGACGCAAACAACCCGATCGCTAACTCGATCGAGAGCTGACGTTCGCGCAGCGTGTGCATAGCACCGATCGCACTTTTTTTTGACCCCGAGGATTTCCTATTGTTAACTGGACAACCCTCAAGATTTCATATCGTTAACCGGGCTGTTTCATTCTCGACCCCAAACTTGTCTGTGAGGGCCTTAAAAGTCCGGAGGCGTCTGGCGTTAATGCTACGCATCGCTTGCGCGAACACCATTATTTCTGATGATTAAATCACTTCTGAGAAAAAAAGGGGTAAAACCAGCTCCAGTTCTGGGGTTGGTCGATCTCAAAATTGGAGCAATGTTACAGCCCTAGATCGCGTAAATTACTTATCATGAGGACAGCTAAAATTTCCAATGTCGGCTAACCACTCTTCAGGTAAATTTTGGGGCTGGGAAACTTTCAGGGCTGCTTCAAATGCTTGATTTGCTAGCTCTAGATTCTCGACTCGCTCCCCTTGGATTCGCTCCTGATAAACTTTACCTAGACGGTATTGCATGATTGCCCACTGTTTAGGAAACTGTTCCGAATTGATGAGAGTAAGAGCTTCTTTAAAAGCCGCGATCGCCGGTTGCCGATCTTCCTGTTCAGGTAGATTTAGATAGGTGATTCCCAAGTTATTTAGCACCATCACTCTTTCTTCTGAAAATTCTTCAGAAGTCAAGACAGTAAGAGCGTCTTGGAAAGCCTCAATAGCCAAATGCCGATTTTCAGCAGTTTCTCCCTGAACGCGATGATAGTAGGCTAATCCCAACAACTTTTTGGTTTTAGCCCAATCTTGAGGGAATTGCTTCAAGCTGAAGATTTGCAAAGACTCTGTGTAAGCAGCAATGGCTTTTTCTAGATTTTCAGCTTTATCCCCTTCAACTTTATCATAAAAAGCCTTGCCCAAGTTAGTTTGTGTTATTGCCCACTCTTGGGGGAATTCCTCGCTGATATCTGCATTAAGTACGGTGGTAAAAGTCTGCATTGCCAACTCTTGGTTAGCCGCACGATTTTCTGGGATCTTACTGTAAGCTTGACCTAAATAATTCTGCGTTTCTATCCATTCCTGACGCACTCCTCTATCATCACTGTCAGTCTCTCGGAGAATAGCTGACGCCGATTCAAAATACTGAATTGCCTTCTCTAAATCAGAGGTGCGATTTCCAGCAGAATGTTCATAATAAGCTAGACCCAGAATTTTTTGTCCCGCAACCAATTCTTCTTTCCATCTGGCCAACTGAAAAAATAAAACTGCCGCTTTCATATATTTAATTGTTTTTTCCAGATTATTAGTTCTATCTCCTTGGGAATTTATCCAGTAAGCGTAAGCTAGCATGAACAATGTCTTTGCTCGCTCATCAACGGGCTGCCCAGACTGCCAGCGTGGAACATCTAGAGATGCTTCCCAAGCAGCAATTGCCTTTTCGAGATACTCTAGATCGCCTTCTTTTTCAAACAGTTCATACCAAGCCAAACCTAAGATATTCTGGATTGAGGCTGCTCTTTTACGAGTGACAAATCTCAACCCAGCCTCAAAAGCCACAGTCGCTTTTTTCAGATTCTCAATTCGATTGTCATTAATTTGTTTATAGTTAGCCAACCTATAGTAAGCAAACCCTAAGTTTGTTTGAGCATTTGCCCAATTCAGACGATAGCAATGAGACTCCCAGCGCTGGAAATTACTTTGCGGTTGCAGTAATGCATCTGTAGGATCTTGTACAACATTCAGAGCTTCCTTAAGAACATTTATTGCATTTTCTATATTCTCAGCAGGATCTCCTTGCTCATTAGACAGATAGCAGAAACCGAGGTAAATCTGCAAGCCTGCTCTAGTAGGGTTTTTTAGCCAAAAGGAATTGGCTTGCCCTTGATTTATTGAACGATGAAACTGGTCAATAACTTTTATAACCTGCTTACAAAGTTTGATTTTCTGATGCATATCTTTTCGAGATTTAAGCCGATCTATCTGTAATTCAACACAAAACGATTGCCACCCTAATTTGAGTAATTGACCGCCTGATTTAAGTAATAGACTGCAAAGTCTACGAAAGTCTAAATCTGCCTCTTCTTCTACAGTAATGCTTGGAGTGAGACTGATAGAATCAGACAAAATCAAGCGCAAACAGTATATTTGACCATTTTTTGTTCCTACAATGATAGTCTTTCCGTCAGGAGTAGTAGAGCAAGTTTGCAATTGCGCTTCGCTGTTAAAATTGGCAATTATCATACCAGTATCTGCATCCCAAACCTTGACCGTATTATCTTCTGAAACAGATACGATATGTTGCCCCCCGATAGCTACTGCATTAATCTTCCGGGTATGCCCTCGCAAAGTATGGCGATTTTCATAATTTTCTAAATCCCATATTTTTAGGGTTTTATCGGATGAAGCAGAGACAACGTAATTCCCATCTGGCGAAACTACCATTGCATTGATATCACTGCTGTGTCCTTGTAAGGTGTGCAGTTCTAGACCACTTTCCAAATCCCATACTTTGAGTGTCCCGTCCATTGAAGCAGAAATAGCACGCTTGCTATCAGGTAGTCCAGCAACTGCCGTGATACTACTTGTGTGACCGCGCAGATTGTATAGGAGAGTTCTATTCTCTAAGTTCCAAATTTTAAGGGTGTAGTTATTGGAAACAGATATTGCTCTTTTACCATTGAGAAGTACTGAAATTCCAGTTAATCCTGGTGTTGAGGTATCTGTATTCTGTCTACTTACGATCCACCACTTCTGTAGAGACTTGAAAATGCTGTATGGAGTTTTGCCCCATCCCCTACGGAGATTATGCCACTGCTGATGCCACTGCATTTTTGCTCTGATACTGCCAATCAAAGTATAGCATTCTGTACCACTTTGTAAATCCCATACTTTGAGTGTGTTGTCTCCAGAGGCAGAGATAGCATATTCTCCGCTAGGTAACACTTCTACTGCTGTAATTTTGTCTGTATGACCGTGCAAGGTATGTAGTTCCGCACCAGTTTCTAGATCCCATACTTTGAGTGTGCTATCAGTAGCAGAAATAGCCCGCTTCCCATTCTGTGCCACTGCTACTACTGCAAGTGATTCATTCAACTCCTCCAAAAATGAGCCTGAACCTTTGATGTTCTCAGACTCAAAGCTCGATTTTTTTTCTTCAATAACACGTGCACTTTGTTTTTCCAAGTTCCAGAGTTCCAGGCAAGTACTAGATACACAAACAGCAAATTGTCCATTTGGAGTTACTGCTATTGCATTGACAGATTCAAATCGACTTGGAGCTTCAAATCTTTTCAACTCATTGTTCAAATCTTCCCGCATCCGCAATCTATTTTTAGATGCCGAAACTTCTAAATCCCACATCCGCAATGTATTAGCAGATACTGAAAGTAATCTTTTGCCATCTGGTATTAGTGCTAATGAGGAAACTTCTTCATTAAGATTTTCTATGCTTGTTAGCTCTGTCCCACTTTCAATATCCCAAATTTCCAGGTTGCGATTGTCTGCTGAGATGATACGCTGCCCATCTGGAGTCACTGCTAGTGAACGAATACCCAATGTTAAAAAACTCTCTATAGTTAGTAATTCCCGCCCTTGTTTCAAGTCCCAGACCTTGATGGTTTTATCCTTGGCAGCAGAGATAATTTTCTGTCCATCTGGAGTTACTGTTACAGCATTAACTCCACCAGTATGACCCTTTAATGTAAGTAGTTCCCTCCCATCAGCTAGACACCAAACTTTAATGGTTTGGTCTGCTGAAGCCGATATAGTGTGCTGTCCATCTGGAGTTACTACTACCGCTCTAACTGCTCTAGTATGGCCTTTCAATGTCAGTTCTTCTGCTCCTGTTTTTAGATCCCAAACTGTCAGGTGGTTCTCTTCCAAGTTCGAGGTGAGAGGAGGGATATCAAAATCAAATTTTCTCTCAATTAGCTCTTTAAATGTCTCTGGAGGGGTAGAAGCTGAAACAGCTTTTTTTCCATCAGGTGTGACGGCTACTGCCGTTACCCAGTTGTGCCTACTATCTGTTGATACATACAGCGATTTATTCCTGGAAGGGATTCCGCCAAGGATAGTTAGACGTTCTGACTCAGTTTCTAAATTCCAGACCTTGAGAGTACCGTCATGAGATGCAGATATTATCTCTTTCTCACTGGGCAAAATAGCGACTGCTCTTACTTCAGCAGTATGACCTCTTAATGTACAAAGTTCTGCACCAGTATTCAAGTTCCAAACTTTGAGAGTAGTGTCCTTTGATGCAGATATTGCCTTGTTTCCATCTGATGTAACTACTACTGAGTTGATTCGATCGTTGTGTCCTGTTAGGTTGAGCAATAGCGATTGATTGGGAGGAATTAAGCTGGGATTTAGGGGACATAACCAATGTGCTGCTCTCCATTGCTTCGCCTGCTTTAAAATGTCCTGAATTTGGGGCAAATCAAAACCCATCAATCTACCTATAAGTTGCCCCGCTAGTTGTGTTTTGTCTTGCGTTAAAGCCTGTGCTGATAATTTGAGAGCGCTTTGAATTAATCCCAAATTCTTTCGATAATGCTGAAAATTTCCTACAGGCTTGAAGATATTAGCATCAAAAGCTGGATTGTAATCTCCAACTAGAGCTTGTATTCCTAAATCAGGTTCAAGAACCTTAGCTTCGATAAAATCGAAGTTGGTTAGCAGACGATGAAAACGCTCTGCTAAAGCAGCCTTGGCTAAATAACTTGGTAAGTCTTCTAAAGTCGATCGCCTTTGGTCGGAGGGCATTTTTGCTAATCGCCCAGCTAGATTGCTCATCTTTAATTATCTTTAACTCTATATTTCTGAGATCGATCGCGTAAATTACTTATCATGAGGACAGCTAAAATTTCCAATGTCGGCTAACCACTCTTCAGGTAAATTTTGGGGCTGGGAAACTTTCAGGGCTGCTTCAAATGCTTGATTTGCTAGCTCTAGATTCTCGACTCGCTCCCCTTGGATTCGCTCCTGATAAACTTTACCTAGACGGTATTGCATGATTGCCCACTGTTTAGGAAACTGTTCCGAATTGATGAGAGTAAGAGCTTCTTTAAAAGCCGCGATCGCCGGTTGCCGATCTTCCTGTTCAGGTAGATTTAGATAGGTGATTCCCAAGTTATTTAGCACCATCACTCTTTCTTCTGAAAATTCTTCAGAAGTCAAGACAGTAAGAGCGTCTTGGAAAGCCTCAATAGCCAAATGCCGATTTTCAGCAGTTTCTCCCTGAACGCGATGATAGTAGGCTAATCCCAACAACTTTTTGGTTTTAGCCCAATCTTGAGGGAATTGCTTCAAGCTGAAGATTTGCAAAGACTCTGTGTAAGCAGCAATGGCTTTTTCTAGATTTTCAGCTTTATCCCCTTCAACTTTATCATAAAAAGCCTTGCCCAAGTTAGTTTGTGTTATTGCCCACTCTTGGGGGAATTCCTCGCTGATATCTGCATTAAGTACGGTGGTAAAAGTTTGCATTGCCAACTCTTGGTTAGCCGCACGCTCTTCTGGGATCTTACTGTAAGCTTGACCTAAATAATTCTGCGTTTCTATCCATTCCTGACGAACTTTCTTGTTATTACTGGTAAAAGTAAAGACCATGAGCGCATTTTTATATTCTCGTATTGCCTGCCTAAAATTTCCCATTTTAAAGTGTAACAGTCCCAGACATTTATGAATATTTGCTCTTTCTAAATGTAATCCACGAAAAGCAAAAATAATCAAGGCAAAACTGTAGGCTCTGAATGCTTTTTGTTGATTAGCAGCTTTATCTCCCTCAATACGATGGTGATAAGCGTTACCTAGAGTAGTTAAGGTTCTCGCAACTTGTTCGGGAAATCGGAGGAGGAAGAATACAGATACACGGCGGGCTGTTTCAAGGTAAGCGATCGCCTGCTCTAGGTTTTCATTTCTATCGCCTTTAATTCGCTCGAAATACAAAACACCCAAATGGTCATTAATTTGTTGTTTGGGTATATGATAAACCAGCGCTACTAAGGTTGTTAGAGGTTTGCGAATTGTCCACGTTTGATGTTTATCAAGCTCCAAAGCCAACTCACAAGCTTGAATTGCCTTCTCCTGATTTTCAGAAACATCCCCTCGACGACGCTTATAATAGGCTATACCCAAGAAACTTTGGGTTCTAGCGGCTTCTGGGCGAGCAATCTCATTATCAGGAGGGAAAACGCTCTCTGCTTCTTGAAAAGCTTTGATGGCTTGTTCCAAATTCTCAGTTCTGTTTCCTTGGGGATTTTGTGCCAAAAAGACACCAAGTAAATGGTGTAGCTCTCCCCAAGCATAGAATTTCTTCCAAACTTCTTTTTTCCAAGCTGGATTATCATTCCCTCCCAGCCCCAATTCAACAACGGTTTGCTGCCAATACTCTAATCCCTGTCTGCAAAGTTGGATTCGAGTAGGCATATCCAGTTTCCTGTTAGTCCCAACTTTGAAGATAATTCCCGTAAGCTTCTCTAGGGCTTTGTAGAACATGCTGTATTGCTCATTAGGCATTATCAGCTTTTTAGTTTGGTAGCAATCGGGATTATCTTTCAAGTTATGGATGGTAGCATTTACATCTGCTTGCATAACCTGCAAGCAATGAACTCGCCCCGACGTACTGCCTGCAATAATATTAATAGTTTCACTTTGCTTGTCTTGGTAAAGGTCGCAGGTGAGTAACGCTTCGTCTCCAGTAAAACTAGCAATTTCTTCTCCTGTTCCTAAATTCCACAGTTTCAAGGTAGCGTCGCTAGAAGCAGAGATAGCAGTTTCTCCATCTGGTGCAATTACTACTGCGTTAACCTGGTTAATATGCCCAAAGAAAGTTTTTAATTCCTGACCTTTCTCCAAATCCCATAATTTCAAAGTGCCGTCGCTAGAACCAGATATTGCACGCTTGCCATCTGGGGTAACTGCTACTGCATTAACTGGAGCAGTATGACCATTTAAAGTATACAATTCCTGACCTTTCTCCAAGTCCCAAACTTTGAGAGTAAAGTCATTTAAAAAACCAGCAACAGATACAGCAGTTTTGCTATCGGGTGTAACAGTTAGGGCATTAATTTGGTTTGTATGGTTACGGAGAGCAAAAAGTTCTTTTCCACTCGCTAAATCCCACACCCTAAAAGTTCCATCACCTGACCCAGAGAGAACTAATTTACCGTCAGGAGTAACGGCAATGGCAGTGATTAGCCTTCTTTTGAAAGCCTCCACACGATTTAGTTTTTCTAAAACATTTTTTGCGTACTGTTGATGTTGAGGAGTGGCGATTTTTATGGTCCCAAAAGTAAACAAATTTTTGGCAATTCCTTCTGCCCAATTTTGCTGTCGCTGGATCTGAGGCTTGGTTTTACCCTTTAGAGTATGTAACTCTTGTCCACTCTCCAAATCCCAGACTTTAATGGTATTATCAATTGCGCCAGATATTGCTAGTTTGCAGTTTGGTGTGGCTACTACTCTATTGACTCTCTTGTTGTGAGCCTTTAGAGTGGACAATTCCTGACCAGTTAACAAATTCCAGATTCTAAGAGTACGGTCATCTGAAGCAGAGATGGCTTTCTGCCCGTCAGATGTTACAGCTACGGCATTAATTTCATCTTGATGACCTTGTAGACTGTGCAATTCCTGACCAGTTACCAAATCCCAAATTTTTAAAGTACAGTCGTATGAAGCAGAAATTGCCTTTTTTGTGACGGGTATTGCTACTACTGCGCGAGTAACCTTTGCATGTCCTTGTGTCGAAAGTTTGTGTACAGATTCTAACTTGTTCTCTAATCTCCAAACCTTAAGAAAATTATCCTCAGCCAAAATCACCAATTTTTTGTCAGATGTGACTGCCACAGCTGTAATCTCACCCAAATTATCGCCAACAAGCTTCTGCAATTCGCCATTGTCTAAATCCCATACTCCAACAGTTCCATCACTAGATGCAGAAATTGCTTGCTGACCATCTGAGGTAACAACTACATCATTGACAGTTCCTTCATGACCAGAAAGAGTATGCAACGTTTCTCCATTTTCTAAATTCCAGACCTTGAGATTTTTGTCATCAGAAGCAGATATTGCCTTCTTGCCATCTGGAGTTATTGCTACTGACCAAATGGCTCCTTCATGACCTTGCAAAGTAAACAATTCTTGACCTCTTTCTAAGTCCCAAACTTTCAGGGTTTTCTCAAAAGAGTCAGAAGCAGATATTGCTCGTTTTCCATCAGGTGTAACGGCTATGGAGTTAATCCAATCAGTATTTCCCTTAATAACGTGTAATTCGCTATTGTTTTCTATATCCCAAATTTTCAGGATTTTTTCTTCAAATAAAGCACAAATAGCTTTTTTACCATTTGGAGTTACTGCCGCAGCAGTAATGCCTTCGTTCACATTACTTGGCCAAGGTAAGGTTTTGTCTGTAGGCTCGCCAACAGTATCTAAATTTTGCAAAAGTTTCCCTTGTTCCAAGTCCCAAGTTTTGAGAGTACCATCAGAGGAAGCTGAAACGGCTTGCTGTCCATTTTGCATCATCGTTACTGAATTTACTCTGTCAGTATGTTCCTTCAGAGTAAATAGTTCTGTTCCTGAATCTAAATCCCAAACCTTGAGCGTATGGTCATCCGAGGCAGAAATAACTAACTTGTCATCAGGAGTTATTGCTACAGCGTTGATTCTTTCCTTATGACCTTTCAGAGTCTTTATTTCTAGACGATCGGCTATTTTTAGGCTAGGAGTCAGAGGACATAACCAATCGGCAGCTTTCCATTGCCGAGCTTGTTCTAGCATTTTCTGAATTGTAGAAGATTCAGAAGAAAGCAAGCGACCTATTAGTTGACCAGCTAGTTGGGTTTTATCCTGGGTTAGGGTTTGTAGCGATCGCTGAAGTGCGCTTTGGATGGCTGTGAAATTATTTTGATAATGTGGGAAATTTTCTGCTAACTCGTAATCTTCAATTAGTGGTTGTGCTCCTAATTGTGGTTCAAGAACCTTGGCCTCAATAAAATCGAAGTTGGTTAGTAATCTCTGCAAGCGATCGGCCTGGTCTGCTTGTGCCAAATAACTTGGTAAGCCCTCTAAAGTAGCTTGCTTTTGGTCAGGAGGCATTTTTGCTAAGCTCTTACGTAAATTACTCATCACCACTTCCTTCTAAACCAAAGATAATCTGCTCGCCATTTGGAGTAAGGGTTTGACCCCGATGAAGATGACCCCCAAAACTGAGAGACTGTTCCTAAAAAAATATAAAATCCCTTGACGCTGACGGGAGGAGTCAGTCAAAGTCTCCATATAGACGCGATTCTCCTGCGCAGACGCTTCGCGAACGCTATCTCGTAAAAACAGAAGTCCCCCCCCCCTTAGATTCGCTCCTGATATACTGTACCTAGATGTAACGGCTTGCAAACAAGGTAATTTTCGGCTAACATTATGGGTCTTGACATCAAGAGGCGATACGTGCTGCGCACACGCGATCGCGTTCGCACCTATATTGCAATATTAGGTGCGATCGTATCAAAAAACGCCTCGGATAAGCCGAGCGAGGGATTGTACCCAGTCACGGGAGGCTTCAAAATTGCCATAAGCCACTCTAGATAAGGCTTACCGTTAATTTTTCTGGGAGAAGTTCTGTTGTAGATTCGGTGTAGATATATCTATGGCGAGAGTGAGCTACGGACCGCAACCCAAAAAGCGAGCCAAGCGTTTGTTCGAGGCGTTGCTGAACTTCGCTAATGACCAATTTGAAGAAGGCGAGCACCTTAAAATTCAGCTCAACACCCAGACCGAACGTCAGTTGATTATTAGAACAAAAGTTCGATACCTCGAACAGTTGACAGCACTAGACAGCTATGAAGGGAAATTAAGTGCTCTGCAAATTAAGGAGGTACTCAAGCAGCTCAAAGATGGTTTGAAGATTTTGGAAGACAACCGCACCAGCACCAGAGGGTCCGATAATTGGCACTTCACGCTTAAACTTTGGCACCACTATTACGATATAGACGCTAATATCCAACAATTTGAAGAAGCATGGGAACGTTGCCGACCAGAACAATCAAAAGTAGTAACGGGTGAGATAACTACCTCGAAATCGAAATCTCGCTCTCAAACACGAAAATCTATTTGGCCAAACTATCCAATACCAAACCCCTATTTTTCTATAGCACCTCCAGTAGAGCACCTACAAGCAGAACGCGAACGCCCTTACCACAATCTACCAGCTCCCGACCACACAGTGTTAATTGGCAGGCAACAGCAAATTACTCAGTTGCTAGAGTGGCTTTCCTTTAACAACCCGGTGTATCGGATCGGTATTCAAGGGATAGCGGGTACAGGAAAAACAACTCTGATGTTAGAAGCGGCTCGCCGTTGTTATCATGCTAGCCGCAGCAACAAAATCAAAGGCGTTCCCACCTTTGAAGCGATTATTTTTACTTGTGCTAAACCCAATAGATTTAATGCAGGTCGCATCTTACCGCGCTTGCAGCGAGAACGGACGCTGGGCGATATCTTTCGAGCGATCGCGACTACCCTAGGCTTACCCCCCGACCTTCTCTCAGGGGATGTTAATGAGCAAATACCGCTGATTCGAGATAGTTTGTCTCGCCAACAGACGTTGTTGCTATTGGATAATTTGGAAACGATTGAAGAGCAGCAAGATATCCTCTCGTTTTTGTACGAACTGCCACCAACGGTTAAAGTTATTGTCACAACTCGCGTGCAGGTGTTGTTGGATGTTTCTATTGGTCTGGAGGTTTTGCCAAAGGCGGATGGTCTCAAACTAATCGAGCATCAAGCTCAATTGAAACAACTACAGTTGTTTCAATCTGATGCTGTTGAATTGTATCAAAAAACTAGCGGGCTTCCGATTGCAATTGTTTATACTATCGGTCAGCTAGCTGTTAATTTACCACTGAATAAAGTTTTGGCAAAATTAACTGAGGCGAAGGAGGATATTGCTCATTTCTGTTTTGAAGAGTCTGTTAAACCACTCAGAGGAAAAATTAGCCACAAACTGTTAATGGCACTAGCACTGTTTCCTCAATCAGCTTTAGAGTCGGCGATCGCCTGGGTTGCTGGAAGTGAAAATTCTGTTACTACTACTGACAGTTTCGCCCAATTACAGCAACTTTCTTTAGTCAAGTGTCAACAAGGACGCTACGATCTGCTTCCCTTGACTCGCTACTATATTCTACAGGAATTAAACAGACAATCGGCTTTTGAGAAAGAAGCAAAAACCCGGTG
>JANVCK010094881.1:0-11893 GCA_026546655.1 Epizoanthus illoricatus
GCGCCGACGAAGCATGAAATTCTTTTGTTTCAAATGAATTCGGCACGGCAGTAGCACGACGTTTAAAACCAGCCTAATTATTGCGCTCCTTCCACAAGTTACGACCTGTTCAAGCCCAAACTTCTCTTGTACAAATAGACTGTAATACAGAACATGGTTTCTCTAACCTCTCCTTTAGACTTTAGTCCAGTGGCCACAGTAGTCGTCGAGTTCAACCTTGCTGGATAACGCGTTGGCAAACGAGGAAACACTTCTAACAAGCTTCAGGCAAACAGCACGCTGTTTCTTGTTCCGCGGCTTGCCCTGTTCTGAAATGCAAATGCGCAGGCACATTAGAAATCATTATTCTCGTGGTACGAACATTCCATTAATTGTGAAAAATAACATTCCATTAACTGTCGAAAATAATCTACATAATCCGTTCTTATTGTTCAAAAACTTGGAGAATGCAATGTATTCCAGTGACCTCAATACTGTACAAAAAATGGAGTTTCATTTTACAAAAATGACATCTCTTGAGTATTGAGTTTTCTTACTAAAGTTTGTACAAGAAAACTGAACAATAAATATAAATAGGTACCACAATTTAGTCCACTCGAGGGTGTATCGATATAATATGACCGTGTGTTTTTACTACTTTCTACGTCAAGTATTTACTGTTGCTAGGAGAGGTTAACAGACCGAAATACTTAAACAGGTTACTGCAGTTATACTCTTCCGTGCGTCAAATACAAACCAATTTGTGTTTCATATTAATTTGGTAAATCAAACTATCGACCCTACAAAATACACCAATGCTACGTAAAGGGCGGTGCACTGTATTCTCAAATTTAGTCGAGATACGTTACTTATCTTCCGCCTCGTGCTGTCGCAGTTAACTCGCGGCCACGTTCCCCCCACGTTAAACGTCTTCGAAACAACCATGCAAACATATTCGATGCGTTTTCCACCTTCGTTCAAAAACCACGCATCTCTGACTAAATATTTTCTATCAACTACTTTTGAGAACAAACCTAGAAGATTGTTCGCTTACTTGCAGCCGTTTTTCAGGTTCACACGCAGTCAACTCTGGAAAACTACTTTTCAAAAGAAATGAGAATCTTCTCCGTCGGCGAGTAGGCCAAATACGGAGATTGATAAACTAAAAGCTGATGTGTTACATCTTTCGCCTAAGAGTCGAAATTTAGCTCATATTTAACAAACAGTTTATAGTAACACAAAATAGTACTACCTGAGGTTTCAGTCCAGTGCTCACATAACCCACAGTTCTAGTTTCAGCTCTTCTCAAGAGCTTTCTCGAGGATGGTACAACGACCACGCAGAACGGTGCTTCACTGACGCTACTTGATTACGAATGAAAAGTTTTAGCTTGCATGTACTTACAAGTTTTTGTGTGAAAATTCCAACGTGCTGAGAAGCGTCTTTTGTTTTCCTTGGTGCGATTGTCCAGCATTCGTTCCCATTGGTCCACCTGACCTTATTCACAAGTCAGTGTTATATTCGCAGTGCATCATGGATAGTCCCAGTCTCTGCTGGGGGAAAATGTTTTAATTAAAAAAACGTTCGGAAGGAAAAACGTTCGGACAAACAAAACGTCCGAATATTTTTCCGACCGACAAAATTGCAGTCCGAATATTTTACCGTCCGAACATTCTTGATTATACAATATTTTATAGGTGATGCAATTTATTCCAATTTCAAATATTTTGCTTCAACAAAGCTTATTAAAATAGTTGCCGGTGTCACAACAATGGGCAGAAGAATAAGTTTTCAAAGACATTTAATCACTACTATCGTCTTCCTCAAATAATTTTGAGGAAAGATTAAATACTCAGTCGTGTTTCATAGCAATTATTACGGAACCTTCACTTTATTTAGTTCTGTTTTACTCTGAGTATGCCCTGTGTGTTGTTTACAAACTGAACTGTCTAAACGACAATGTATTCAATAAATTTGATGTTTATTTGCTATATTGTATCAGAGTGAAATGTCCGACATTTCAGTGAAAAAACATCCGAAATGTGTTGTCCAAACATTTTCGTAATTAAGGTAGCTCTTACTCAGTCATAATTTGAAGTTTAAATTGAGCGCCAAACTGACTGTTTGGCTCCTAAGAGACTTGAATTATTCGTAATGCAAAGCGTGCAATGTGAATACAGCAAACTTCCGATACTAAAATAAGACCAAACATTTCATGCGCAAAAGTACTTTCGAAAATAACGAAACATATTCATAAGAATGATAACAATATAGAATCGTGTGCAATATGATGCATAAAGCATAAATACGTATACATACATGTATATGCTTTCACTAAATTCGTGAATCAGTTTCTCTTCAACCCTCGAACTACCGGGGGGGGGGGGGCAAATCACCCCCCGATATTTTTTAAATTTTCTCAAAAGGTTTTTAGTTTTTCCTCACAAACTTTTTAGCAACTGTTCCTTCATTAAAGAATTCAGAGTAAAGGGGTAGACAGGATAAATTTACAATGGTTAAATAAAATAATCATAAAATCTGGGGGATATTACCGGTGTTACATAGCGGGAAAACCCCAAGGCTGCTGTTTTTCTTTATTTTCCATTAATCGGCAATGGTACGTCAAAATTGAACGTTTTTTACTTCTGTTACCGTTGTACAAAACTCGTGATAAAATATTATCGAATTATTATAAAGCCACTCGGAGATATTTACGAAAATCGCAGTTTTTCTACACGATCAAAATATCACTGCTCTCAAAGTACAGGGGCTTATATCTCCGAAACCTATTCCAGAGTTAGTGCCGACTTCTGAATGTGAAATTCCGGGAGTATTCAAGGCCCTAAATGATGTTTTCCAAGAAGTATTTTAGTAAGCTTACTTAGGTTAATGCAATGTTTGCACATTTATACCATTAACGAACTCTGCAGTGTTATAACTTCAAAAAAACCCTCCACGAACGAGAGAACCCAAAATGGAATATGATCAACACTATAATCTTCGTAATTTAATATGCACCTAGACTTAGTTGACAGGCATTTTCCTCCGAGGAAATATTCAAGTAGTATTCAAGGATTCTTAATTTCAAGGGCTTTTCAAGCGCCATTGAAAACAAGAATTAAAATCCAGGAGTATTCAAGGAGTCTTGCCAAACAATTGTTAATTTTAAGGGTTTTTCAAGGATAGCGCGAACCCTCCTAGTCACAACATTTTTCTGCCATTTGATATTTTGTTGTTAGCCACCAGAAGAGCTTGTATGCAAAATATTGAGCTTAACAACCCATAGGTGGCCTTAATATGGAAAGCCTGCAAAGTTTTTTCCGCCTTGTCATGTACAAATCAGACTTTACGAAAAATATAAGAAAAACTCCGCAAGCATCTGTAAAACATCTACTAACATATATTTTATTTATTACATATACCTCTCTGATTTGTTAATACTGTACTTGTTTCTTCTTTGTCTCAATAATTACACAGTTAACAAAAGTTATTTTTAGTCTTTTAGAATTAATTTTCGTATTAGCTGCTCATCAGTTTGTATTTAAATCCTTTTATACCATTTGGAAATTATTCCATTCTTATCATAAAACTGCCAGACCGTGAAAAACAACACTCGCGCGAGTTTACGAAATCTGTGGAAAAGCTAGCGTTTCTTACGGAAATAGGGCGGATTTTTGCCGACGCAAAGTTTATCAATAAACCTTTTCCATTTCGAAACACATGTGAACGTCCGAACACAGAAACCTTGTCTCAATCAACTGATCATCGACAACTAACCCAAAGTACACATAAAGAGACAAATGCCATGTTAAAGAAAAATCTACCTTTTATTGGGAAATTTTCACTTTTGAAATGTTTCGGCATTTACAATAAAATTCTCTACGTCTAATCTATAATATGTACATTTTAAATTGCCACTGCTATGCTTAACCCCGAAAACCCTGCATACGAAAATAATTCAACAGATGAGGCTCTTGACTACCCACATAAATTACATTAAATAGCAACTGTTACGGTGTCCCAATAGTTCAATCTATTTCAAATTTTCCAAGGCATGATACCATGAACAACATTTTTAGCATTGATCTTTTAGACCGTATGTTCTCAAAACTTTGGCTTTTTTCCTTGACGTTACCTTATCGAAACTGCTCTAATATTAAATGAACTTCCACTAAACACTTGGTGCTCATTTGTCAATCAGGTATTTATTTCGTGCTCACTTGATGCACTTGGTGCGTCACATTGCAACAGCCTACGGCATTATGAATTAAATAAGGAATTACCAGTGAAATTTAATTCAGTATGGGACGGAAACATATATAATTTATGGGAAGGTAGTGGTATTGGCAAATCGTAATTCTTTATTTAAACACGGTCTTTCCAATTGTTCTATGAGGCCTACGCTACTTATTTCGAACTTCGTTTTCATCTGTTCACAAAATTGTATATTCCGTTGAATTAAAAGAAATAAAAATCTGCATTTCAGATGACATATAAACGAGCGATATAAGCATTTCATTTCTGCTCACCTGAAGTGAATGAGACACGGCATTTATTACACAAAAGTTGATCAGTTTAAGTAAGAAAACCTAATGAAAACTATAGACTAAACTTCTGGGTGAGGGGCAGCTATGAGCAGTTTTGCGGTCCTACAACTGGGCGAAAAATTCGTGAATTATTCGGGTTTGGAGTCCTCGTTCACATGTTCACATTCCTGATCATGATTTATAGAAAATAAATTACGGATCAATAGATTTTGGAATCAATAGGCAGCGGATTGTGCTTACTGATTAAAGTTCACAGTGTCTTTCAAAATTGAATTCGATATTATAATTTCTCAATACATGGGCAAAAATACAGTTCTACTGATTGTTCTTCGATACTATTAATCTGTAACATAAAATAAAAACAAAATACGAAGATTACCTCCTTTAGGCATTTGTTGACAGAAACTTGATATACGTAGTTGGTACGTGGGCCTAATTCGTGGCCCACTCACAATCGAATTTTGCCACATCTCGTTTTCTCCTCCCCTCACCCAGTTTATTTTCTTGAAAATTCCAAAACGAGATCAGTGTTAACCTTCTGACGTAAAAGCTACGGTTAATTCATAACGCCCGATCTTAAGGCAGTCCGGTTTCTTATAACTTCAATCATGAAATCTAAGCTGTAAAATAACTTCATCTGTTCGGTATTAGTTACAAAAATGAGTATTTCCAAAGCACTGCCAAATATAGCTTCCGAGACCATTACGATTATATGGAAGATGGTAATGGTGGTGGTGATGATGATAACCAGGATGATGATGATGATGGTGATGCTGCTGCTGATGATAATGATGATGATGATAATAATGATGATGATGCTGCTGCTGATGATGATGCTGCTGCTGCTGATAATGATGATGATGCTGCTGCTGCTGATGCTGATGATGATGCTGCTGATGATAATGATGATGATGATGCTGATGGTGATAATATTGATGATGATGATGATAATGATGATGATGATGATGCTCAGGGGATGACCATAATTCAGGACCAGCTGATAATTTCGAGCAAAACAAGATGAAGGATAATTCGAATAGGTGCAGCTTCATGATTCAATATTTAAGTCAAAGAAATGTAACAAGTGGATGTTTAGATAAGCCATATTTCGGTTTTAATTACGGAATCATCATCATTATTTGTGCTTAAATACTTAGGACTCTCAAATGTAATGATGGTGCTGTAAGTGAAACCGAAAATCTAACTTATCAAAACATCCACTTGTTGCATTTCTCCAATTTAAATATTGAGACGTGAAGCTGCATCTACTGGGATTATCCTTCATCTTGTATGACCATAATGATGATAACGATGAAGACAATGATGATGACAATGATGACGATGATGATGATCTAACACGCTATTTCCAAAAGACTGGCTCTTTGCCGATTTGGTAACCAGCAAATGAGTGAGGTTTGTAGTAAATAAGGTAGAAAATGTAACGACAGAAATCTTTGTCATGAAAACTTTGTTTTAGTGAAAGTTGTTTGCACAAAACCAGCCAAGGACGTTCTTGACACATGTTGCTTTGTGATTCTACTCTGAAATTTGCTCGAGAAGTTAAGTCGGCTTTCTGAAGCTGCCAACTCCTTCCGTTTTCATTCTCTTCAGCCGCTCCTGAATGTCGATTCCCTCTTCAAAGAAGTGAACCAAATACGGCTCTGTAAGCATTGATGCAAGAAACTGCTCAAATGAGATGGACCAGTTCAGATCCAGAGCACCTGACGACGATTCCCTTTTTAACTGTGAGTCTTCAAGTTCGTCTTGTGAGCCCGATGGCGAAGCACTAATCAGACATTGTACCGTTCTATCGGACGCTAACTGAGTTAGACTGTCAGAATCTCGTGTTTCAGAAGTAGTCAGATTATTTCGCAAACTGGTGTTACTCATTCCTAGTTCTCCTAAAGAAGCCGATGCTCCATGAGAGTTTAATTTTCTGTCTCCCGGAGCATCGTCCACTCGTTTAGCACAACTTTCTGTAGCTTTTTCCAACTGGTTTCCCTGCTCGTTGCCAAGTCTGCTGCATACCAACTCTAATGTTTGCCAGTCGACACCCGCCTGGTCAATATCAACCGGTTCTGGACTGCTAAATGCATCGTCACTGCCCACATACACAAAATCTTCGCCGTTAGTGCTGTGTCCCGGAGTGTCTAACGAAGATTCACTACTCCGTGCGGCATCGGCTAATGCCTCTTTTACCAAGATTGAACTCTCAAGTTCAGAAGCAATTGTGATGTCTTCACCTACTATAACAGGGTGGTTAAAAACTGGCAAATTTGTTTGCATTTCGGGCAGGCCTTTGGGTTTGTCACTGTTTCCTGGTGTTTTCTCTTCCAACTGGTCTCCTATATTGAACGTTGGAATATCGGTTGAACTGACACTCGAGAGGTCGTCCGTTCTGTTGGGTAATGAAGTTGTGCGTACCTCTTGCAGTTTGCTGTCTGATTCACTCCCAAACTCTCCCAAGCTAAGTAATACATTCCCCACTGAGGCAATCGCTTGATAAAGTTGTTGTTCGTTTGGTCGGTCACGGAACAGCGAGTACATCGTTTTCCACAAAAGAATAAACTGCTCCTGTAGAAAAAGAAAGAACATGTTCACAGACTGTTTTCCAAGTGGAGCTCAACAAAAAGTACTGGCAAGCAAAAGCAGCAGCACTATCAGAACAACAAGAACAACCATAAGAACAATAATGGCAACAACAACAGTAACAACAACAACAACAGCCGCAGCAGCAATAGCAACAACTAAAGTGATTAGTATTAACAACAACAACAACAAAAAGATTCATAAGAACAATAATTGCAGCGACAACAGTAACAGAAACAACAACAAGAACAACAGCAGCAGCGGCACGGCAGCAATAAAAACAACTGGAATGGTCAGTATTAATAACAACAAAAACATACGCAAGAACAATAATAGCAGCAGTAGCACTAAAACAGACATACTGAACCAGTCAACAACACTGACATCAACAGCAGCGACACACAACAAGTACATATAATCAACTCTTTACTTGACTCATCCGTTGAAGGTCTGTTGACTTCTTCTCCTCCTGTGGTATCATATATTTTCGCCTGTCGTCTCGTCTCCTGTCACTGCTGCCTGACGGCTTTTGGACATCAATAGGACTACTGGAGGCCGCTCCCATACTTTCAGCACCCACCCTGAAGGAATGGTTGATACTATCAGTTCCTTGATACTGATCGCAGTTCCTTGATCAATACAAATCAGATATAAACAACATGTTATCACCCCACCCCAAACCAGGAGGGGGGGAGGAAGAAATGAGGGGGGATATTTTTTTTCTGTACTCCCAAAGGAGGAATATTAGTTCTCAGGGCAATTTTTAGGGTGGATGTTTAGTTTTTTAGACATCGATGCCAATTTTCAGTCTCAGGAACGCAGGAAAAAGATTGAAATCTCAAAATATTCTGGGGACATGCCCCCAGACCCTACTAAGTAGTTGTCAATTACGTACAAAGAAGAAAAAGCGTTTCAAATTTTGTTTTTTTCAATTTTCTAAGTATAGTCAAAACAGTGCAGGCGGAGCGGGGGGCCATAGCCCCCAATTCTTAGGTCAAGTACAGACTTGCGATGAAATTAATTCCTGTTTGACAAAAAAAACTGTGTAAAAACACTCCCAAAATGTAGGAAATGGTGTTTCAGAGAGCGTAGTTTCTCAAAATTTCCTGGGGGATCATGACCCCAGACCCCCTAGTACCTTGCACCTTCGGCGCACACATCCAGTTTCAACCATGGCCCCTCCAATGTCAGACACCTTCCGCTGGCTGTGCAAAAGTGCACTCAAATTGCGAGAAATGCCATATAAGAGACCTTCAAAATCAAACGTTTTTCGGGGGAGCATGCCCCCAGATCCCCCTTACAACTCACACCTTCGGCACTCATTTTATCTATTTACAATATACATAATTATATATTTTAAAAAATGTATGAAACGAATACATGACAAAACCGCGTCGGACTAAACTGGACATTAAGTATGTCTGTCTGTTCCCATGGAAATTGCAGATGAAGCTTTGAAAACAACTACAAATCAGTATAAAGACATAAGCATTGCCTCCATGCACAGTCCTTCAGGGCGGTTCAGCGTACCTGGTACATGCGCCCACTGCCACTTCCTCCACGGGTTCAGTCACCTCAGGGCTCGTCCCCGGTTCCCCAGCACCATCACCTTCGGTGACCTCAGCACAGCTGTCAATGGAACTGCTCTCACTCTCGTCACCAGTCTCCCCATTGATAGCTGGAGCAATGTGCATGCGGAATACAAACTGCATAACATCCTGAAATTCACCACGGCATATAATGCCCAGGCCCTGAGCAAACTGCTTGAATGTTATCAGGTCATCTCTGTCCTCATCTATTACCTGTGGAATGGAAAGGAGATAATAAAAATCGTTATTACTTCTGGCAAAGATTGAAGGAGGAAACAAAGTTATTTTTGCGTCTTACAAGATGCAGTCTTACAAGATGCAGTCAAGTTTTGTAATATTCGAGATATGA
Source organism: Epizoanthus illoricatus (assembly GCA_026546655.1). Lineage (NCBI taxonomy): Eukaryota > Metazoa > Cnidaria > Anthozoa > Zoantharia > Epizoanthidae > Epizoanthus > Epizoanthus illoricatus. The sequence continues at coordinate 9,054 of JANVCK010094881.1, forward strand.
ATCTTGCGAAGACTGAAGCAGAGTTTTTACACAATAAAGTTATCCAAACCTATATTGTTAAGTAAATTATGAGAGTATTTGTTGTAAACATTATTATTATTAAACAAGATTCACCCACAAAATAGGTCGACTGACTTAATATACCGACGCATGAAACAAGACTGCAATGCTAATGGAATAAATACCACCTACATGACCGACTTTGCCGTATTGACTCTGAAGATGACTTCCACACAGGTTGTCGAAACATCAGTCACCAACAACAGTCCTTCTCAGGACTACACTAACCCGGACGATCACTCTACTGCAAACATTGACTCACCTGGGTTCAGAGCATTTATACAAACAGTTTTGCTAAAGTGAAGGCATAAAAAGAAACATTCAAACTGAAAATCTTGTCTGTCTGAGATTACACACATCACTATTTATAGAAAACTCATATGGAGCTTGTAAGAAATACAGTTCAATGTTCGAGTACATTCGTACGTGTACAAAGTGTGAGGAACTGTCTCTGATAAGACGTTCATATTGGGAACCAATGATGTTGAAGTGTACAACTCAAAATGTATACAACTATTTAAAAAAATGGTGTCTGGAGCATTGTCAATTCGTTCATTTATATATATACCCAGACCAAAAGGAATTGTGGTTGTTCTTAATGGCCAAGTAAGCATGGTTATGAATGTTACACCATATCATTAACTTCATTCGAATCGTCTATTAGAGAGATTTGACTGCTTTAGTTACTAACAGCTGCAAGGATTGTCGTTTATGCAATTCATGATTCTACTTAGAGATAAACTCGACTGATAGCCAACCCATAGGATATTTTAGATTTTACACAATATTTAGGCATTGTAACATAATTGTATATAAATTTCTGTAGTATTAGATATTTTGCATAGTGTATTAATAATTTTGATTTTGTAAAATAGTATAATTTATTCATTTATTACTAATTTATTTATTGTAAGTGTCCCTAATTAGTGGGGCCACTTGTGGCCAGCTACAAGATAAGATACAGAAATAAAGTACTTGATTGTACTAGGCACAAAAGTACAACTGCACTATGCATAATTGAACAACATCCAAGACAATCCTTTTCTGAAATAGCTGTATCTTTCTCAAACTTACAGGAAATTGTATTAATGGTATTACTGAACAACAGCAGAATTCCAGACTAAATATCTGATTCGTTTACTACTTTCCTTACCCTGAAGGCTCTCCGTGATAGATTTTCACCATCCTCACAGGCTCCCCAAGATGTGAGGCAGCGGAACAGTGGTGTGAATCTATCAAGATCAATGCACTGCTGCTGAAAGGATTCTTTGGTATCTGGCGTTCCCCAGTAACGGCTCTTAAGATGGCCATCCTACGAAATATAACACGTTTTAATAAGAGAAGGCAAAAAACAGAGAAGCACACTTTGGGGGACTGATTTATAATGGTTCAGATCTACATGTGGTCATTTTACATGATTATAAAAATGTACACATAACCATAATATCTGCTTCAATTGTGCTGTTCAAAATAAGTACTGCAGTACTACAGACTATAACTTAGTATTAGGAATGTACTAATTAAAATATCTTCCGACCAAGAGAGTTTTTGTTTGTTTGTTGTGCAAATATTGTTAATTGTCATTGACTGTCATCCTCGTTTGACCGTGCTCATGACAGTCAACCAAACTCTCGTCCAACTACCATCACTCAACTCTCATACAACTCTCATCCTCGTTTGACCGTGCTCATGACAGTTAACCAAACTCTCGTCCAACTACCATCACGCAACTCTTATACATCTCTCATGCTCGTTTGATCTGGGCTTTAGCTTTGTAAGTAGTTGTAGTTTTCATTTATAGATTGCAGATGAAGAGTCATATTATAAATGGAAGTGCTACAATAAAGTCATATTATTATTTATTGTCATTAGACATTATAACCGCCTTTGTAATATCATTGAACACCAAACATGTCGATACCTTAAACACGGCATACAGCTGCTCAAGTTCCTTCTGATCAAACAAAGAACTCTCTGCACCAATCGATCTCACAGCATTTCTCCTCATGCTATCTTCTAAACCCTGTTTTGAATCAAACATCGCATTATTAGAAATTAAACCTGTTTAGGGATGATAGGGATTAATTTCTCTTTAATTTAATCGTATTTTCATAAAGAGGGCCAGAAATTGCTTCCGTGAAAATATCTTCATATTTTGATGCAAGTTATTTAATTTCATTTTTAAATTTAATCCATTTTCACTACATACATGATCGGTATTACGACACATAAAAAAGAAAAAATTACAAAGTAGCAAATAACAGATCAATAAGTGATGCCGAGGGGAAGGAATAGACATGAACATTAAGAACCACACTAAGCTATTCCACTCAAACATCTACATTACAAACAAGTTGGATAATTTTAAGTGAAATCAAGTAAACTAGAATATAACTTTGTACGTGGATGCAGCTACTTTCAAAAGTAAGCTTTCAGCTAGCATCGCTAACCCTGTCACCTTGCTGTGTTGGATCATGTCCATAGAATGGGGGGGGGGAGTGCAAATTAACCCCCTAAAATTTTAGAATTCAATTTTTTTAGTACAAATATAGTTATACATAGTGTAGAAAGTAGTCAAAATAGTAAAACGAATCCCCCACCCCCTTTCACTCACTGGTTAAAAATTAATCATCTCAAATTTGATACACTTTGAGACAAAATTCCACCCTCTCCCCCGGCTGCCCCGGGGGCTGTCGGAGGGGGTGGGGGTCGTGAAGGGGACCCGGGGCGGGCGCCGCCGCATGCAACAGGTTGATCGGGGGCCCCCCGCGGGGCGGGCC
>JANVCK010094992.1:0-11889 GCA_026546655.1 Epizoanthus illoricatus
TGGACAGGTTTGAACATGGTTGGATAGGGCTGGACAGAGTGGAACAGGGCTGGACAGGGCTAAACAGGGTTGAACAGAACTGGACAGGATGGAAAAAGGCTGGACAGGGGTGAATAGTACTGCACAGGGCTGAACAGGGTTGAAGAGGGCCTTAAAGGGTTGATCAGGGTTGAACTGGGCTAGACTGGGCGGGACAGGGTTGAACAGGGCTAGACAGGGTGGAAAAGGGCTGGACAGGGTGGAAGAGGGCTGGACAGGGTTGTACAGGGCTGGGCAGGGTGGAAGAGGGCTGGACAGGGCTGGACAGAGTTGAACAGAATTGAACAGGAATTAACAGGGGTGAAGAGAGCTTGGTAGCGCTGAACAGGGTTGAACAGGGCTGGACAGGTTTGAACATGGTTGGATAGGGCTGGACAGAGTGGAACAGGGCTGAACAGGGCTGGACAGGGCCAAACAGGGTTGAACAGGACTGGACAGGATGGAAAAGGGCTGGACAGGGCTGGACAGGGGTGAATAGGTTTGCATAGGGCTGAACAGGGTTGAAGAGGGCTTTACACGGTTGAACAGGGTTCAACTGGGATAGACTGGGCGGGAAGGGTGGAAAAGGGCTGGACAGGGTTGAACAGGGCTGGACAGAGTGTAAGAGGGCTGGATAGGGTTGAACAGGGCTGGACAGAGTGTAAGAGGGCTGGACAGGGTTGAGCAGGGCTGGACAGAGTGTAAGGGGGCTGGACAGGGTTCAGCATTGTTCAACAGGGCTCGACAGGGTGTAAGAGGGCTGGACAGTGTTGAACAAGACTGAACAGGGCTGGAGAGGGTTGAACAAGTCTGCACAGGGCTGGACAGGGTTGAACAGGGCTGGACAGTGTTGAACAAGACTGAACAGGGCTGGAGAGGGTTGAACAAGTCTGCACAGGGCTGGACAGGGTTGAGCAGGGCTGGACAGGGTTGAACAGGGCTGAACAGGGTTAAAGAGGGTTGAACAGGGTTGAACAGTGCCGGACGGGGCTGCAATGATTTGACCAGGGCTGGACAGGATTGAAGAGGGCTGGACAGGGTTGAACAGGGCTGGACAGGGTTGAACATGGTTGGATAGGGCTGGACAGAGTGGAACAGGGCTGAATAGGGCTGGACAGGGCCAAACAGAGTTGAACAGGACTGGACAGGATGGAAAAGGGCTGGATAGGGGTGAATAGGTCTGCATAGGGCTGAACAGGGTTGAAGAGGGCTTTACATGGTTGAACAGGGTTGAACTGGGATAGACTGGGCGGGACGGGTGGAAAAGGGCTGGATAGGGCTGGACAGGTCTGGACAGGGTTGAACAGGGCTGGACAGGGTGTAAGAGGGCTGGAAAGGGTTCAACATTGTTCAACAGGGCTGGACAGGGTGTAAGAGGGCTGGACAGGACTGGACAGGGTGGAACAGGGCTGGACAGTGTTGAACAAGGCTGAACATGGCTGGAGAGGGTTGAACAAGTCTGCACAGGGCTGGACAGGGTTGAGCAGGGCTGAACAGGGTTGAAGACGGCTGGACAGGGTTGAACAGGGCTGGACAGGGTTGAACATGGTTGGATAGGGCTGGATAGAGTGGAACAGGGCTGAACAGGGCTGGACAGGGCCAAACAGGGTTGAACAGGACTGGACAGGATGGAAAATGGCTGGACAGGGGTGAATAGGTCTGCATAGGGCTGAACAGGGTTGAAGAGGGCTTTACACGGTTGAACAGGGTTGAACTGGGATAGACTGGGCGGGACGGGTGGAAAAGGGCTGGATAGGACTGGACAGGGTTGAACAGGGCTGGACAGGGTGTAAGAGGGCTGGACAGGGCTCAACATTGTTCAACAGGGCTGGACAGGGTGGAAGAGGGCTGGACAGGGTTGAACAGGGCTGGACAGTGTTGAACAAGGCTGAACAGGGCTGGCGATGGTTGAACAAGTCTGCACAGGGCTGGACAGGGTTGAGCAGGGCTGGACACGGTTGAACAGGGCTGAACAGGGTTGAGGAGGGCTGGACAGGGTTGAACAGGGTTGACAGTGCCGGATAGGGCTGCAATGATTTGACCAGGGCTGGACAGGTTTGAAGAGGGCTGGACAGGGTTCAACAGGGTTGAAGAGGTGAGAAACTGGCACTAGTCTGATGATCACACGCGCGCAGACTCGGGCGAGCAAACAAAACATATTTCTTGTGTGACAGTTCTGCGAGAGAAATGTAGATTTTTGTCCTTCAGAACCCATTTTTCGCAGCCCCGATGTTCGGAGTCCTTTCTAAGATTGCAGGTTTTGTATGGGGAGATACAAGCGAGGAGGAAATAACGGGCAAAGAACTACAAGCGGGCCGCGAGCCGTCAAGAAGTGGCGCAAAAAGTGCTCGACCCAGACCACGTGAACAAAGAAATGCCAAAAAGAATCGAGACTCCGAATCTCCAAACTTGAAAAGAGTTTGCAACGGCAAAGTAACGAAACTGTATGATGGGTCAGGAATCATAGAAGATGATATTTATTTCACATTTGATCTCGTCCTTGGAGGATTTCGACCAGAGCTCGGAGAAGAGGTTCATGTCATTGCGAAGAGAGAGTCGGAGACCGCGGGCTGGAAGGCAGTGAGGGTCGAGATTCTTTCAGAGTGGAATACGGATCACATGTTCACTGGGCGCGATATAGAGACATTTATTGGTACAATAACGAATCTAGCAGCAACGTCAGGAATTGTAAATGAAGAGATACGTTTTCAGTTGTCATGTCTGAGGCCGGGGTATAGTCCGTATCAGGGAGATTGGGTGAAACTTGACATTGAGCGACCTTCAGAAGGGGTCATTGAGGTCAAAAGTGTAATTCCTCTGCGAGAAAGGACTTTCACTGGAAGCATTACCAGTGTCTCGGCAGGGTATGGTTACATCGATGATGAGGTGTATTTTGGTGTTGGTGCTTGTTTGAGGAACTATCGCCCCAGGAGGGAAGACACAGTTCATGTCACAGCAATTGAGTCACAGCAAAACCGTGCCAGCTGGAGAGCTCTGAAAGTGGAGCCGAAGAACATATCACACTCTAGAAGGAGGTTAGTTTCATATTTATATCTTATTGAACAATATACATGTAGTGTGTACAGTAGTACATGTATGGCTGGATATTTTAGGAGTCCTGAAATATTTTGTTGAGTTCATAGCGTGAATCAAAATACAAATGATAAGTAAAAATATCCAGCCAAACTACACTCAATACTAAGCTATTTAATAAGAGATTTATTATTTCATTGAACAGGGTACGAAATCCACATTTTTTGTAACTTTAACTAATCCTTGTAAAAATTTTAGGCAGCCATGAAGCCAGCTAACTGTGCTTTTGAGATATTGATTAAAGGGACCCTCGCTGTTTCAACAAGTGGCATCCAAAATCTTCATTGAAGATAATTACATTAGGCCATGTGCACAGCATAAAAACATTAATTTTGTCTTGTAAGAGTGTAAATCAGGATTCTGTGAGGGCTATTTGGCCATTTGAAATTCCCGCGTGCCACCATCTTGAAATGTGACGTGTTATGGTTGCAGTGCCAGGCCTCACTCTCATTATTGTCATTGTATTTTAAAGAGTGGAGCCTGGCACTGTAACCATAACATGTCACATTTTAAGATGGCAGTGCACGGGAATTTCAAATGGCCAATAGCCCTCACAGAATCCCGATTTACACTCTCACCGGACAAAATTAATGCTTTTCCACTATGCATATGGACTAATTTATGTTCAATGAACATTTTGGATGCCACTTGTTAAAACAGCCGAGCATCCCTTCAAGGGTAGTAACCAGCTTTGGCCAATTTTTCCCTGTTAATTTCATACCCTGCAAATATTCCAGTGGAGATCTTCCAAACTGTTCAGGAGATTTCCAGACCACTTTAATTTATAAAGTTTTTCTGAACATTTCGAAGATTTTCTAATGCTTTTTTGAACACTTGCAAATTTTTTTATCTTTCAAAGTTTTTCCAAATATTCCCGAACATTTTCCAAAGACTCTTGTGGTTACTTGCACTCTACTGTACACGTCAGTTGTATTTTCGTTCTACTATTTGTCATACATAGAACTCTTCCATTGGCCAGCAGGGAATATGTTTTCACATAGCTGGCACCTTCTGCAAAGTAGCCGGAGAAATAATATCAAAATCACTTGACAATTAATAGCCGGCAAAAATGACTAGAGTAGATGGCAAATTGTGCCAGCTGCTGCCTCTTATTGAAAGCCCTGCACCCCACCCATCTAAAAGGAAGGGGATGAAGACCTGGAGTGAGAGTTCTGCAGATTGTTGTCATTACAGAAGAAGCAAATGTAATCATTATGGTTTGTCACCCCTGAATTTGTCCTAGAAGTGAGGCACTGATCCAAGCATGAATGGCTACCAGCTTTGCAAACATTAACTTCTGTCAACATACTGTTGGCTCAATTTTCTTCTGAGATTTAGTTTAGTTTAATACATGATTGTATACATGTATGAAATGAACAAGTAAACCTATTATTTTTTAGTTATAAAATAAAGGACTTCTTTAGTTAAGTATGATCATCTTATTGAAATACTTACAGACCTGCAACCACAAGTCAGGCATTTATGGGAAGTATGACTGCTGAACTAGTGCGCAACAAGGAAGGAATGACGGTCACTGATCCAGTACACTTTGGTGATGTTCTGACTGGAGACAGTAAAGCATTGAATGTTTGGATTAGGTGAGATGTTCTTCAAAGCCTCTAAGTATTCTTTGACAAGTACTTATTTGATCTGTTATTTTGTTCTTACTAGCAGTTTTATATACTTTAAAGAAATCTGTGCTTGGTAACAACATTTGAGCTTGGAGTATTCAGAACATACAGCACCATCCTCAAGTAACTAGACTTTAATATCACCTATTAAACAAACCCCAAAGCACAATTTCTAGTCTGTTCCATCACACGTCACCAGATTGCTTGGGATATAATTATATTAAGTGAGTCTCTGTGGAATGGAAAGTTTCACCAATCAGAGTTTTATAATATGTGGTGCAGTTTTTCTGTAAAAAAGACTCATTTTGTAGGCATTCAGATCAGTAAGTCTGGTTGACAAGTTCAATCATGTCATGAATGTAGATGTGATATATTTCATTCTGATCTTTGTCACCTCAGTGAATTCTCATATAATGTCTTATATTTTTAATTTTGTGACATCCCATACTAAGTCTTGTATTTACTAAGTTCTCACATAGGGCCTGGTTTGCCTGTGCATGTAAGTTTAGTTGCATAATGTTGGAACCTTTGACCAGACATGTTAAAGTACAACTTGTTTAATCAAAACTTCTGTTGCCAAGTCACGTCCGTTATTCTAAATTCTAATCCTTTGTTAAGTGATCAAGAAAGTGTAAATTTGTTACAAAAAAATCGTAATTTATGTAACTTGGTTGGTGGACATTGACAGGAATGCAGGAGACAAGCCCCAGGTATTTCATTCCTGCACATCGCTGAGAGATGATCCCCAGTTTACAGTCTATCTGGCTGATGAGAAGACACAGCTGTTCCTGCGGCAACTGAAGAACAATTGTGCATCAGTGAGCAACAAGAAGTACAGATCACCTGGCTTATCACTGCATGAGCTACTGCAGCAAGACTCTCTACTGGCTCCGGGTATGACGATATTGCCAGGGGAGGCAAGACAAGCTGTTGTTACAATACAAGCAAAGTGAGTCAAAGTGTGCAGCAACAGGGGTGGAGAGGAAGAGTAGAAGATGATAGGGATCGGTTACAATACAATGCATGCATAGTGATGAAGGGCTAGCACTCAAAATGTCAGATTAAATCTTTGACCCTTATGGCAAAAAGCATAACATATCAGCTTTAAGTTGATCAGTCCCATTATTTGGCCGGCCTACATGTACTTGCTAATGTATCTACTACTTGTAATAGAAAACTTAGCTAGCATTACTTACAGCAGTATCAATACATCTACTGGTTAATTGTAAAAAACTAACAATATTACTCGGCATCAAAACTTGAAATCTATTTCAATTCTAGGAATCTTGGCCGGGTAAGCCATCTGGTTGTATTCAGTTTTGAAGGCTTTGAGATTGGTCGTCATTTATTAGCCACAATAAAGGACCCCCAGGAGTTGGCCCTTGCACCAAATGCACCGTACGAGAGATCGAGAAGAAGAGGAAGGTACGGCGCAGCTGTGCAGAGTACTAGCAATGAAAGCTGGATTATACCTGGAGAACGACCAACTAGGTAAGTGATACACATACAAGGTTGTGTTAAGCAGGGCGATATAGCCATACCTAATGTTTAACTGAAGCAGAAACAATGAGCACTGTACCCCCCAGCTGCTGGGGAGTCTGGGTAGTTTCCTTGTGTTACTGTAGAGGACTCAGATGATGTCACACTCGAAAATAACAGAGATATATATGGAGTCACCAAACCATAACTAACCCTAAAACAATAGAATTCCTCTACCCAAGGAAGGACTCGGAGTCTGGGAGTTGTCTGAAATTTAACTTTGGTTACATCACTGCAATGAATGGTTATTTGCTAATGTTTAGGGTTCTTTTTCTCTGATGTAGGAAGAAAAAGTTGTACCTTCCAGTGAAACTAAAAATGTACAACATCCCAAGAGATATCAGGAGATACATTCTGGAGGATGGGGATCTGATTAGACTTGTTCCTGCTCTAGGAGAGGTAATTACTGTAAATAATATACACAATAATTTATAGTCACCACACATGGACTAGTCCCAGGCCAGTAGCTGGCCACAAATAATTGGGGGGTAACTGAGTGACCAAAGGCTAGGAACCTATTATAAGAAAAAAACTACCTCAAAGAAATAAATAGACAAGAAATGTAGACAACAAATTCTTTAATAAATTATATACTCTGTCAGTCTGTCTATTAGAGGGGTCTTGGGAACTATCCTAAAAAGAAGAAAAACAAGTACGAAGTGCTTGGTGTTTTAGGCATAGCAGCCCCGACCATTACCGAACTGGTGGGCTTATACGCAGAGGGTGTGGAAGCCAGGTGGGGGGGGGGGCTTATAAGTAGGATTCTACAGTAACTAAATAATTGATAGCAAGCTTTTTATGTGTTAAATAGATTGAAAAAGTTTTCTTTCAACACTAACTTCATACATATACAGTATGCATGATTTTACAGTCATATAACTGTTTACAGTATCTTTAGAAATTGCATACTAGGTTTACAAACATGATCAATGCAAAGTAAACATACAATCATGTAATATTTGTTGTGTTGCTCAATTCTCCTCACTATCCTACATACATTCCTTATCAAGCAGTTTAGGAGAATGTGGTGGTTCAATAAAATTAGCAAATGAATACAATCATGTGCATAGATCATGAATTTCTTGTCATAAACAAGCTCTACTTCTGTATTGTTATTGAAGTGTAAGGAGAAAATAAATGTTGATAAATCTTTCTCCTTTTGGAACCACAGACACTCACAATGCAGAACTATCAAACCAGATTTTCCACACTACTCTATGCTGAGGAACTTCAAATGGAATTGGATATGAGAGAATTTGACTTGGAGAGAGTAAGTTGGGCCAGAAAATGGAAGTTTATTTCTAGTAATATTACACAATGGTATTGTAATGACTGAAGTAGGACCACTACAACTGTAAGTTTGATCCAGTTGTATGCTTCAATAGATAAACAAGAATCTGTTTTCTGTTCATTTGTAATATTCCACAGGTATCAATGAACCCCTGCGGTGAATATCTCAGCTTGACTGTTCCAGGCTTAGCAGAGGGGAGGCCGTCCCTTCTGATTGGCGATAGAGTGGAAGTTACAGTAACAGGTAACTGTGGATTTAAAGAAATATTTTTTTCAAATTAAACACCTCCTTACACATAATTAGTTTCTGCTATGCATGACCTCATGTCCAAACTAAGTTGTGGAAATAGAAAGAACCTAATAATTTGTAATTAAAGGGGTTGAGCTGTCAGTGATATTTATGCATGACACTTCCAGCTTATATATCTTGAATGGAACCGCCGCATTCTCTTTCTCTTTCCTATCTCTTCTGTGCCTGCAATCCTTGCAGTTCACCATTTGGTCACTGACTCACTTGTGGTTTCACCACTCGATTTTGCGGCTTCACCACGTTTCTTATCCTCAGAGACCCAGGGGCAATCATCGGGTGAGAGAAGAGAGGGGAGTGAGGAAAAGTCTCTTTTATTTTTTCTCACATCACCCCTTCCCCTCTTCCCTTGCCCGATGGATTGCCCCTGGGTCTCCAAGGATGCACATTTCTGATCATTTACAATTTCAAAGAAAAGGAAGAGAGGCCCACTTAGCACTAGTATATCTGATCCCTGTTTTGATAGTTGCACTCTATAATTCAGATTTACAGATAAGTAGCTGTGTGGCAAGCCAATATTCCACTGTTTGAAGCTGCTAGTACTTACAATTTAGAGCACTGATTAAGAAATTAATATATTTTTCTGAAAACAATGTACACCATGTACATGTACTAATATCAAAGACATGTATTCAATTTCCTGAAATTAATCAGATAAAGGGAAGGATAGTCTACATACATTTTGTTCAACAATTAAGTTAATTATTTACATTCATTTAAAATCAGTCAGAGATCCTATAGCTATACATGCGTGGGTAAATTGCTTCAGTTTTTGATGAAACATGTACTTTCAAGAAGAAGTACAAACCATGAGAGGGGGTTTTTTTGTATTAGAGAATTTGTCTCATGATATAATGCAGAGACAATTCAGGATTTATTTATAACCAGTGTTATGGTGTTTGGTGTCATCGCCAATTACTTACTAGACCAATAAAAGATGTTCCAGTTAACTTATAGCTCAGCAATTAGTCAATATTTTTAGAAATCTCTAAGGCATCTCCACATAACGTGAAACATGTACTTTAACTTGTTAGATAACCAGTTTTTCTATGATTGCAGGCTCTTTTCCAGGTTCCCCAAAGTATGAAGGATACATTCACGAGGTAAATATTGAAAGTTGTAAGTATCTGTGGCAAAGTACGAAGTGAAACAGGAACCTGGCCAAAGCCGGTTATTATTGACTTGTTTGTGTGTACCTGAATTACAACTGAAAATTGGCTGAAAATTGGGCAGACCAACATTGAATCATAGCATGCAAATCCGCCTTTATGCTATTCAACTTTCATTATCAGGTCAGACAAGAGGACATTCTGTTGAAGTTCCATGAAGAGTTCCATAACAAGTTTGGTATGCAGGAGTGTGATGTCATGTTCTTCTTCAACAGGTTAAGTGCTTCGTATTGTTTATAGTTACTGAAGCATTTAGAGAGATGACATATTCTGGATTCATGTGCAGTGTTCTCCCCAGACTCCCCAGCCTCATTAACATCCACAGTGTTAGGGATAATATTTTATGAAATGATGTTTCTATAACTAATAAGGCCAGACTAATCATAAATATTTTGTATAATAATCTTTTCGAAGAATAAAAATTAAAAGTACAGAACAAGCTGAAAAAGTTTTACGATCAGCTACAAACCTACATATAGATTTGGCAACTGCTTTGCTTCAATGAGAATAAAGTGAGAGAGATAAAAACTAATTGGGCAACATGTAGTCAACAAGCTTGACAATAAGAGTGATAGCAAGGAGATGCCAGTTATACTGTGTAAAGAATTTTACGGGGTATGACTTTGTGCAATTCTCTATAAACCAGACTTTATGAATGTTGATTGTCGAATGCATTTGTGACAATACAGTTTGATTGAGAGAGCTTGTGACTGGATGAAAACTAAAAGGTGACACAATGTGTTAATGATGCATGTGATATTCACATGAAGTTCACTTTGTCACTCTGGACTTTTGCTTTGTTATACAGGGCGACTATCAGAAGAGCCCACCAAGCTGTGGAATTCTCTGCCAGTCTTGGAGATCAAGGTACAATGTAATCTGAATTATGAAATACCAACCACTGGATATTAGATTTTTAGCAATTCGATTGGTTCACTACTCACCTGCGACTGGCTCATATACCTATTTCTTAATCACAGAAGGAAACTTTCAGTTGCTCTTGTTTTGCACTAAATTCTGCTTCATTTACAGTATAAATTCTGCTCAGTTACACAAAAGTAAAGGGAAAAAAGTAAAGAACAGTGGCACAAATCATGCCAGAATGGTGGCGTAAATAGGTTTTTATTGGTAGCACAAATAGTGTCAGAATAGTGGCACAAATAGTGTCCGAATAGTGGCGTAAATAGTGTCACAATGGTGGCGAAAGTAGTGTCATATTAATTAGTGATGCAAATAGTGTTAAAATAGTGGCGCAAATAATGGTCAGAATTGTGTCAAAACTAGTGTCTGAATATTAGCACAAATAGTGTCAGAATAGTGGCACAAATAGCGTCTGAACAGTGACACAAATATTATCAGAATAGTGGTGCAAATAGTGTCAGAATAGTGGCACAGATAGTGGTCAGAATTGTGTCGAAACTAGTGTCCGAATATTGGCACAAATAGTGTCAGAATAATGGTATGAATAGTGGCAGAATAATGGTACGAATAGTGGCAGAATAGTAGCTCAAATAGTGTTAGAATAGTGGCGCAAATACATGTAGTGGTCAGAATAGTGGTGTAAATAATGTCACGATAATTGCACAAGTAGTGTTAAATTAGCGGCACAAATAGTGTTAGAATAGTTAACAATTATTCCCTTTAGTGGAGGTGACTAGTGGTGGATATTTACCGAGCCGTTTCAGCGAGGTAAATGTCCACCGCTAGGCACTGACATTGAGGGGAATAATTGTCTTAGTATAAACAATTGTTTTATTGTTTTGTGGTGTTGCTGCTTCATTTATGGAATTAATTTCTCCATCAGAAACAGTAGTGAAACGGGACGCCATGTTGTCATGTTTCACGCATGAATGGAAAAAGGTGAATAGTGGTGGATATTCACCTTTTATTGACCAATCAGAGCACGCAAAAAGTGATATTCACTTGTTAGGTTTATACTAATCCTGAATATAGTGGCGACACTAGTGCGAGAATAGTAACGTAAATAATGGACGTAACCTAAAAATACAGTACCACGTTTGTTGTAAACAAATCAACATAACCAAATATAAAACAGATAACAGAAAACTAGATTCCTTTAACAGTTGGCCACTATGTGCACACTGCCATACCATGCATAAAGGAGCAAAGTGCTGATAAGAGTAATTTTTCCCATTAGTGTTGTTTCCAAGAGCATTTACACCCAAGCTACCTGTGGTAAATTTGAACTTTGGAGAGAGGCCAGATAAACATTGCACAACTCAAACACAAATGGACAATTCAAAAGGTATGTATACAAATAAATTGACTCTGTGTATATTGTGTAATAAATCTAAAGATATGTGTTTGTTAAAAGATATTCAAACAATGGCTAAACTGACGATGACGATCAGATTGTACCCGGTGATGATGAGATTGATTGAAAACTCAATCTTTGTTTTAACTTTGAAAAGGTTTTACATTGTATCTAACATTAAGTCTATAATTTTGTAAATCTTAGTGTGATGACACATTTTACCAAAATGTATATTGTAAAATCCCGAAAGTAATGACCCCCTGGCAAAATGTTGAGGACCAAACCTGACAAAATGTTGTGATGTAGTAGTAATACTCTTAGAGAGCACCGACTCTGAATTAAGCTACTTTGGCTTCAATCCTTGATCAATTGGAACAGACTTTACTTGACCTTATAAGTACATGTCATCGTACATATGCGTATTTGGTAATACGTATTAATTTATAATTATAATAATGTAAATCTTCATTATATCTTGGTTGAGAGTTTACTATATTTACATTATACTAACTAAATAATAATAATAATAATAATAATAATAATATTAATAATAATAATATTAATAAT
>JANVCK010095103.1:0-11886 GCA_026546655.1 Epizoanthus illoricatus
ACAAGGTATATTGCAAATGCTGCAATCATGGACTAACACTTCATATACAACGCCGCCTCATCGAATAACTGTTAATTATTATTATTATCATTATTAACAGGCAAACGTCGTAACGAAGCAGCAGGAAAGAGCAGCCCATGTAAGTTGCCAGCAAATGCGGGAGAATGCAACAACCACCAAGAGAGATTCTACTTCAACTCCAACAGCCGCAAGTGTGAATCGTTTATTTACAGTGGATGCGGATCCAATGCAAACAATTTCAAAACTGTGAAGCAGTGTGAGAGTACTTGTAAGATCAGAGGAGGTAAGCGGGTTGAAGCCAGTTTTGGCCAGATACCAGGCCAATTCGAGGGATTAACGATGTTCAGCTTCAGAATAATTTTATATTATATATGGATAACCTTTAAAATAATGATTGTTAAAATCAACGTTTTCGACATAATTGTCATCTTCTCTGTGTAAGTGTGAAATGAGTTTCAACTTTTTCTATTCGTCAAATTGCTGAAGACAACTACTTAGTTATGTCGGAAACGTTTGTTTTTAAGAGTCATTTTTTCAAGGCTCTCATTGATAACAGCATTTAATTACCCATGCTGAAGGGATTTACCCTGACTAAAAAAGGAAAGTAAATCACCTATGATAAACACTTATGTCATATATAATTCTTCGATTTCGCTAGCGAAAAATGTCAATCTAATTTTTTTTATTAGTATCATTGTTCCTGTTACCCAAAGTTCATTTTTAAACTTTTCGATAGTCAATTAAGACCATTTTGTGACGTCATTGAAAAATCCAAGATGGTCGCCATAAAATCCAAGATGGCAGATTTATGACGTCATATGGCGTCATAATTAAAATTACTAATAATCATTAGATTAGTAATTGACTAATTACTTTGTATGCCAAATTTCGTTTCCATATCTTTAATAGTTTGGAAGTTACAGTTATAGGGATAAAATATTTATTATCAAACAAGACAACGTCTAGGTTATCATGCTAGTACTTTTCATAGTCCATCTCCTGAATATTTCACACACTATAAATGTATTCCATTAGTACGTCAGATCATCCAAAATTGCTTTGACTTGGCTTACAGAGGCTATATATATCAATGCTATTTGAGGCATTTTTGCGATGTACGAAGTTATCCACATATCATAGGAAATCTCAAAATAGCAGGATACTGTGAACAAAAAACACAAAATGGATGACGATAAACCATAAAGGAACGTGGATACTTAAAATTGGGGAAGATTAAAACTGATTACAAACTCCCAATTTTATTTCGGTCTGTTTTAGAACATTAGAAAAGTTTAGCCCCTTCGCCTTAAAATGTCTGTCTAATAGATAATCATCCTGCTCACAGGCTATTATTGTTTCTTTGTGTTCTGTTGAGATTACAACACGTGTTTCTTGACTGTAAAGGCCTTTTCCTGCAAATAGCTGTGACATATATACTAGCCCCTTTAAGGTAGGAGTAAAGGGTGCTGGGGTCGTTATTCGCTTCTCTTTTATACCTTTATTCTTGCAGAACCAAAATAGCACGGAGGCCTTTCTATAGTTGTTTTGCCACAGATTTTGTGATTTCAGTTGAAGCGAAAGTTAGGTATCTCAAATATTAGAGCCTTGTTTTGATGGCCAAAGACCACGCCTATTTTATCAGTTTCTTTGTTTTATTACAAAGGAGTTTGTTTAATTTGGTTGTTTGATGCATCTTCTGAAAGCCCATTTGAAATGAAGGAAAACTCTCGTTGTCCCCCTCTCAAAGTTTTTTAGTTTCTGTGAAATCGTAAAAACAGCATTTTTAAAATTTCATTTTATGAGGGGGATTACAAGCAAAATTTTCCTAGGCAGGTTATAAAGTGACTTGCTAAATTTCAACCCAATACCACCTGACATTATAAAGTTATTGAATTGTAAAGGTTTTTGGACCAGGTAGAAGGTCAATATTTATAACTATTTAACCGCATCCTGAGACATTTTGACGCTTAAGGGCCCATTAACGTATCTCTGAAGGCCGTTGCTAAGGAAATTCAATTTGTTGTAATTCAGGTTTGGATTGCTTGCAGGTGACAAAATTTGAACAGTGCACTTCGGATATGAATACGACTCGGATGATGATATAATTTGACCACGCCCATGGTCACGTGACCAGAAACAAAAACCAAAATAAAATCAACAATTCGTTTTTTTGTCGAGTATTTGTGTTTTTACTAAGTTCGATACACTATTTCGAACAAATTTAAGCATGCGTTTGTCATTATGACAAAAGACTGAAAGTAAGGGTGAAACATGTCCTCTCGAAACCACATATTTGCCCATTATTTTGTCAGTTTTTATTTTTGGGCTAAAAGCATGCTTAAATTTTAAAAAAATGCTTTATTCTATCAATTGTGCATGCGGCTTAAAATAAATTTGCATTGTCGTCACTCGCGCGAAAAAAACTTATATTTCGTTTCACCGAAAGTCAATTTGCAGAGCATGCGCAGAACCACCTGAACAGCGTGCGCCTGCAAGCAGAACTGGACGGCAAAAACCGGTCGGGGCCTTCGTTGTCAAGGTAACACACCGTTCGAAGAGCTGGAAGTACAATAGTTGCTGGCTGGGTTTATTGTTTCTTGCTGCATCTAAAGAAGAGATTTACAGGAACTTTATTCATGCTTGCAACCCAAGTGAACTCTCCATGGATGAGTAGTGAATAAACAACGATCTTGACTTGGAAAAATACCTGTTTTCAGACTTATTTTGATTTAAAATGTGAGCTTAGATATCTAACCGCATGCTCTTTCATTCATCAGGACCTGTGCAAATGCCAAATCGATGTCGGCTGAATTCAGGTTTGATTGTTGTACGTGTACTGCATATAGATCTTACTTTTTTCAAGACTTCATATGTTAAAATAATTGAAAAGCGAATTTATGAGGCAAGCATTTATGTTTCCATAACTTTATCAAATTGTTCGTTCACGTTGTGATATATAGGCGATGTATTGCTAGACTGTTGTCTGTTCGACATGTTCAAACACAAAACTACAGCCTACTCGTGCACTTCATTTTAGCAGTTGTTGATCCCATTTTTAGTGGAGCCAGCCAACTTCGAACTGCAAATAGAAGGAATTTTCAACTTCTTGTAAACAGATAATTTTATTTGTGAACTGTTGTGCAAGGACCGGATTGCAGCCGAAGGATGATCCGCACTTGTACTGTCCGCAAAATAATTGTGTTGAGAAAGTGTCTGGAAGTCCGTTGCTTGTGGAGCTATGTTAATACTAGAGTTATTCATATATTGCAATGGTGACTCAGATTCAGTGGGGGAAAGTTCAAAGTATTGCTGGTAATTCGGCTAATTCTTTCAAATTCGGCAGGACAGTGCCAATGGCTCTTGTCATTGTATGCGGGAACTGCAGGGACTTCGGTGCTCTTTTTGTTTCAGGAACTGGCAAGAGAGGGGGAAAGTTAACACAGAAACTTTATCGGTTTGTGTGGCAGCATCCATCATGTCACAGCCTACCTGGCATCTGTTGATATTTTTCGTATATTTGTAAGTGTAATCTGTCCAGCGATTTTGCGCCATTCTCACGGCTTTCGCTTTCCGAGGTTTCGTATATTTTTCCATAAATTGAAATTACTGTTGTAAAAGTACTCGAATCATTTGTTTAGTATAAAATAAAATATGCTTCTCATTTTGAAAATGTTAAAGACGAACAATAAAAGTGTTTTAAAAAAGCTTTCAAAAATTGTTTACAAGTTTGTTTGAACAAGTGAGAAGGGACGTGTGGGGCCGGAGAAAGGTCACTCACAAAAACCGGAAGTAAAATTTCAATACACTTAGGAACGTCGTTACGCAGCAACGAGATACGTTAATGGGCCCTTAAAGCAAAATGTTTCTAGACTGATTATAAACTGACACAGTAAGTTTCAACTCACTATCATCCGTTATTATAAAGTTATTGAAGTTTAAAGATGATGTGACAGGGCAGAAGGTCAATATCTTTAATTTTATAACACTGTTTTCTCTAGTTTCCAGTGGAAAAACCCGTACGATACGTATACAGAATGGGAACTTAATAAAACTAATCCAAGTTTCCAAATATAAAATTGTTTTGTTCTTGGCCTTTTACTCCTACCTTAATATAACCCAGCTAAATTTCATGGATAAGTTGTGTAAACAAAACATGACGATACGTATGGCCGCGACATCTTGAAAAGTGATTATAATTAAATACAATAAAATAGTCTCTTTTTATCTAAAATAGGTAAGATAAACATAATAAGGAGTTGGTCGAATTAAACGATGTATCTATATATAATATAAACTTTATTACCATCATTTTTATATAACAGATTAACAATTAATTGGCATGTTGTAATTATGTATATGGAGTTCCTTAATTGGCTGTTTTTTTGGTTAACTTTCTAAGATTTTTTCCTTTTCCCGTCGCTCGAGGCCCAAAAATGTGAATTCCAAGCATATATCTCGGTTTTGCATTTACTATTAATATATGTTCTAGGCAATTTGTAGTTGTGTATATGGGTTCCTAGTTCGATGTTTGAAGACAGTTACGTTTTTGAGATTTTTGTAGATTTTAGCATATCCAAATTTTGCACTTTCTGACGCAAAATGGCTTGTTATGGTTAATTGCTATTAACATATAATCTAGGCATGTTTTATAGTTTTGCATCAGATTGCCAAAGCTGCTGTACTTGTTAAAATGAATTAAAGAATCTGTTTCTTGTAAAACACATTAATCATTAGCTAGTAAGTCCAAACGTTCTTATATGTCACTGAAGAGGAATCAAATCTGTTCGCCTCGACTTAGTCCACATAATACCATATGTTTAATGATGGTTTGATTTATTATAAAGGGAAGCACTTCTTGCAAATATAATAAATATAGCAACATGTACCTGGGTTTATTTATGTTTTGTTATTTGTGCCAGTTTGAAATCGTTTCAGTTTGCATCTGTAGTCTTACTAAGAAAGGATCTATATTGTTTCATAGAAGGTAGCCTTCCATCGGATTCAAAACCTTCGCCATCGCCATCGCCTACGCCTTCGCCTTGTCCAGCTCCTGCGCCTTCTCCGGCAACTCCACCTATATCTGCGCCGTCAACAATTCACCCACAGACTTTGCCTGGAAACCAAGGTCCTTCCACTACCCCTCCCAAGAACGGAAAGACATCACCACCTATTTGCCCGCCAGCTCCAGCATCTGGAAAAACACCAGAGAACCCCACGTCTCCAGGTACATCCACACCGACGAACAAGCTAACATCAGCTGCAGGGCCATGTCCAGCTCCAGCTCCGGCGCCAGCTCCAACACAAGCTCCTGCACCTTCCCAAGGTGGAAAATCTAATGAACAACCAAAACCCTAATCCTAACACCTAACATGAATACAGAGCAATATGATAGACAACAGCCTTGAAATGTAAACAAAGCTATCACACTTGAAGATAATTTACAAGCCGTAAACTTTTATGAAAAAGGGAGTCAAAGTGGTATAAGTTGCCCATGAAACACTCCCAATAAACGGTTTATCATGTCTCTGTTAAGGTAACACCTAATGCCTGGTCCATTCCTCATATATATTAATCAAAACTGTTAACTTAAACGTTAGACAATTGAAAACATAAATGGCATTAAAGAATGAAAACAATAAAGAAAAATAAATGGTAGAAATGGTTGAAGGCTAGAATTGGTCATTGTACTCTTAAATTAAAAGGCGGCATAAAAAGACTACAGGAATATATTAAAAGTGGCTGAACACAGTTTCACAATTTCGAGAACAGTCTACTCTTGTTTGATAACACTTTAGTAACTAAACTGTCTATGTGATTATGTTTCCAAGGACGGCTGTTTGATAAAAAGTTAGTGATTGCATCTGTGTTCTATAAAAGAATTGATCTGCATTTCCATGGCAACTATTAACAACAAAATTATTTTCAAAACATTAGGATTTCTCAAAATCTGCTCAATAACTTTTCTTTACACTTTACAAAATTATTAATCACACGTAGAAGAAAGATCTAAAATGTAAAATCTGTCTTGTGTTTCAATGAATTTATTTGATTTTAACTAGATAATCAGCATTTTATTGTAATTATTAACTGAAAAGCCCAATACGGGAGTTAATAATAATTTTTTAAATAATATTTTCTTTTAGAATGTGAAAGATTTCTGACACACTGAATCTAAGAAAAATGTGTTAAGGGGAAACTAAGGTGGTGGCACCTTTATATTTTTTCCTCTGTTAGGTTTTACAGATAAAACTCTTAAACAACTGTTCAAAATTTTACAAAAAGCTGATGAGCAGTTGTAATGAAACAGTCGTTTTTTGTTAATTTGGGGATCGTTCATTGTTTATCGTACAGCAAGAGCAGGACGAGAAATTGGGGGGTGGGAGCTATGAAATTTTTAGAGGGGGTCTCTGAAATTTGTTAATGTCTTGGCTGCCTTTGAAGCGGGGCCTTGAAAAAAATTGTATTACCACAAGTGGGGCCCCTGAAAAGTTTTAACTTCATTTAATTTCTCCTCCTACCCCCTCCGGTCTCTTAAGGGTACCTTTTAGGTGCATGGTGTTGCCATGGTAACATAACCATATCGCTAAGTACAACAAAATTGTATCATTTTGATGTACGCCTATGATATATTGGAATATCTTTGCATTTGGTGTATCAAGTGAAAGACTATGATACGTACAACGTTTGAACAACCTTGTTTCTACCATAAAAAATGTGTCCAGGCACCTTAAAAAGGCAATAAAAAACGGCTGCGAGTGTCTATAAGCTGTGATGTTAACTCGCCCAAAGTTGAGATTCACGAGAGAAGTTTAAGAAGCACACGAGGCAAAGCAGATTACTTCTGTTGCTCGGCGAGTGCTCTGCAACTTTCGGCCTGTTTATATTTCAGTTTATAGACACGAGTAGCCGTTCTATATTGGTTTTATAAAATAAGAATAAGACGATTTCAATTGAGTGTCTTAATATAAACATTATTTGCTATCTGTTAGCCAATCAGAGGGCACGATGTATATACCCTATTTTATAAACGGTATGATAAACAGATTTCAGACAAAGTAAATCTTATACACACCTCTTCCGTGCCTTACGGGTTGTGTGGCTTAATAGTGGCCTACAAGTGTGGAAATAGCACAGGACAGAGGAAATACAGAATCATTAATTCACTTATTGTGGCACACATACACTACCTGATATTTCTGTGCTATGTCTAGTGCTTATAACGTCAAAACTGTCAAACATGTTTTAAATCTTTAGAAACAGTTTGCATTTCGTGTTTCTCCGTGCACCTTCTTAGATTTTAAAACTCGGTGTCACAACTGGTAACCGATTCATTAGTTAGCTGGTACTTACACCAAAATCAACAAGAGACAACAGGTTTCAAAATAGAGAATCTGAAACCGCAAATAAAAACAATATAATAATATTGTATTGTATGATCAAACGTTAGCAAACTTAATGATGTTCAAGTAGATGGAAAACATTTGTTTTAACAACTTTTACAGTAATTGTAAAAGTATTGTATGGTTTGTAGAAATTGAAAATCTTGAACGCGAAACGGAGGAACACTGATAAGTGCAAGTTTATTCTATGAATTATAAGTACTTTTCTTCATTTTCTTAAAATGCAATGTAATTTGCGTAACTGCTGTTATGTAGATATTAGGAACGTTTATACGAGAGAAAATAAGTTGCGGTTTACATGGGACGCTGCTTGCATAGGACGAGAACGGAAAAATTTTTATGAGCATATCACAACTTATGTAAACCGCGTGCTATGTAAGAAGCGTCTTATTTGCTCGTATAAACGGCCCTCATGATTGTATACTGATCTATGCAAAGTTCACAAATAACAACTGTCTTTCAAGACCAACTGCGGATGATAAGGATTTGTTGCTGCCATATCAACACACTATTCTTGAATTCAAAATAATAGGCACAGGCAAAGGAGGAAGTTCAAGAAATGATTATCGCTAGTTTAAGACTACTGTACCACATGTGAAACTAAATCTAACATATATAATTATATAAGATGCACTAGGAATTCCATATGAATTCGTAGGTCGTGTTATGCATGTCTTTGCTACACATAGAGCACACTTTCGTATGGCATGGTGCGCAGTAAATAGTTGTTAACTATGTCCCAACGAGAGAATATAATCTAAGAGGAGATAACCCCACGTCCGATGATAAATATTTTAAACCTATTTTTAGTATCAAAGCTATTTTTAGTTACTCGCTCCCAGGAACCGATTTGTACGCCGTACATTTGGTCGGCCGGCGGCCTGAGATATTGTACAGTTTGTCGCGGTTTCTTTACTGTTTCTATTTTGTTTTATTTCTTCCAATCATTCACTTTCTTTGTGTGAATAGCAGGTGTTAAAATTCATTCTTATCGCAAAGGTTTTTCTCTTCAAAGGAAAACTTCAGCTACAAGTGAAGAGAGATGTCAAAGGACGGTCAAACGCCAGAGAAAGCTCTGTTGATAGCAAGCGATTGTATTTTTGCTTCATCTTGATTACCAGTCATTCCTAAGCCACCAAAAACCTTTTGTGAAGCAACAAAGTTCTAATCAGTGTAACGTCTGTGCTAAAAACTGTGACCATTACTTTGATGATGCAGTTCAATATCACATGTGGTCTTTAGACCAATCACATCGCCTCCAGAAAAAGCTGGAATTCCAATTGATATCTAAAAATAAATTAATCTCGAGTACCTAACATGGATAATGACCCTAATACTAGAGAACAAGCGAGCTTCTCTTATATGATATTTCTCTTGGTTCCAAATAGTACTCGTGCTACAAACGCTAAGCACGGTTTTTACTTCATTCACGATTACAATGGCTTATATTTCTATAGTTATAATATAATAACAGTTGCATCACTCGTAAATACAATAACAACCATAATTGTAATACAGACCATAAACGTAATAAAATTCAACCATAAATGTTATAATCCGATCCTTTAGTATTGTGAAAGCACTTGACTGTCATCAAGCCCTCTATTGGGCATCCCGCTGAAGTATACGCCTCCAGACAAAATTGTGACAATATAGACATCCTTCTGCAATAAACGCCCTCAGCTAGTGGGTAACAATAGACGTGAAGGAACTACAGACAAGCCTGGTTTGAACAGCATTTGGCAGTTTTAAATGCGACGACCTAAGCAATGATTCTAACTTGATAGAATCTTGCTGTCCCTCATGCCCTTTTCAGTATGTATGCTCTGGAATCTTGACGTTCTTGTACCATTGTACAGATTAACTAAGTGTATGTGGAGATACGCTTCTGCTTTTAAGAAGTATTTAAAGACATCCTTATTCAGATTTTTTGACAACTATACATTTTCTAGACTTACACGGCAATTTTTAAAAAGGAACTTTAGATATATCTGTCAGCCGCCTGTCATTACTTGATTTTACACTTGCGCAGTCCTAACACGAGCGTAGGTGTAGTTTAGTTCCTGGCTGTGGCCTTCTGCTAGTCAGTATCTTATATATGTAGCAATAACAAGAAAGGGGTCTAATGAACTAGGCCATATTTGGATATTTTGATCGTCATTTTCGCAGCAATTAATCACGTAACAAGCATCATATCGTATTTCTTTGCCTACATCCTATCATGTTTAACTGCGAGACCTTATTCAATCCATCAAAACAGCACCTGCCAAGACACATGGTAGAATAAACGCCTATTAGCCTGAAATCGACAAGACCCCTTTCCTGTTAACGCGTTAGATGTGTATAACAACTTGACAAGAAAATAATACGCTATCGTAAATATCACACCTTTTAAAAAAACTACAGTTTACCTTCAACAAATTTAGTTGAAGTTCATTACACATTACAAGAGAAAGTCGTGCCCAATGTTTTTTCAAGGAGACATTTTCTAAATCTAGTTGAACTGCCAAAATACATGGCAGGTACTCTAACCTTTAAGTATCTAACAGATCAAGGTGTTGACACTAGTAACACGTTTAGCTGGTCATTTCATCTGATGTAGTTACTCCTACGAAATGGTATTGGATTAGTAGCTAAAAGCTAAAAATGTATGACAAGACGTTAGCTTCTCTGACCGATTTGTTTATATAAAAATTTTGACTGCCGTTATGACAGAACTAGCGTGGATTGTCCTTATGCCCTCAAGGGTTTGACTGGTAGTCATTTTGGTATTCACATGACCCGTGCATTTGTGAACCAACATTTCGTTGACAGAATCAATTGATGCAAAGACATTACGTGATTTTTCCACGCCCGATATCTTGTAGCAAATTTTGACATTGTCTCGAGTTAAAGAAACGTATTTTCAAAGAAGAAATAGCCGTAAAATGAAGCATAATCATTGGCTATATAGAATTTTCTTGTTCTGCGTTGCTACTACAGCGTGTAGTTCTCAGTTCTATGCTGACGTCGGTAAGTGTAACATAACTACACACATAAAATGTCTAACATGAAGGCGAAATTTGGATACGGGTTCTCATAATGAAAATGCCATCTTCTCGCCAATGTCAAACTTCTAGTTTCTAAAGATCGGACAATTATTTCAGTTACAACGTAATCTTAGCTGTTAATATTGACATGAATAGACATCTACACCAGATATAGTTTCGTGGTTTTGATTTGGTGCGAAAATAGTAAAACGTGCCCGATCTGAGAAAAGGGAATTACAGGTGAAAAGGGAAAAATCTAATTGAATTCAAACACCTGTAGAAAACACTTATATCGGAGTGATCTCTAGTGTGTAAACTTTCCTGTCTAGTTATTACACAGTGTTGAGATCGTTAATGAACTGTCCAAACTTGGAAAATACTGAGTAGGGAATCAAATAGGAAATGTGATATATAATTTCCAATTTAAATTACATGAAGATAGATATTTCTTTGAATATCTTACAATTCGATTTATATCAGATGCAATAGATATCATATCCTCCTATTGTGAAACTTAACTTTCCGATAGCTTGTAGGTGTTAAACATTTTTGTTTTGTTCTGTGTATACAGAGAGTGGTGGGATCATCTCTTCAATAACAGACGAAGATTTTGTCACACACGAATAACACTCCTATGTTTCACCAGCGTTACGAAAGAGCAATCTCATAAACTAAGCGCTGCGCATCATACCAACATTAGGGGCCCTACAATACAACGGCGCAGTCGCAGTACAATAGGTTTCACTACAGAATATACTAATAAATGCACGTGAAAATGCAAGGAGCTGAACTTTCTGCCTTTGTCTTCATGAATACATCGTGCAACCCTCACTTTAAAGTTTTGAGGGCAAAGTGATTGTGAGACTGAATCATCTTATTGAACGTTCGGCCTCAAAACTACGTTGTTCAGTTCCTACTCTTCAAAATCTTTATTGAGAAAATAGCTATCAAACGGATGAGTTATACAGCAACCAAATAAGAAACGAAAGAAAGTAGAAAACTACAACCGTTGCCAATCGTCTGCGTCATTAGTTCAGTTGTAAGCTTCCTATTGGCACATTTGTGACACTTTGTGACGTTATTCTGATTAGATAACAAAGGAGTAGAAACCAGGCGAGACTTAGACCCTATTTATACTAAGGACACTCGAGTTACCTGGGAGTACTCCGAGGTAACTCGAGTTACCCAACTAATCGTGTGTAAATGGAACAAGTTACCCCTGAGTACTCCCGTGAGTCTCCCAGTTAGGTCACTCACGAGAGGTAGTGTCGGAGTTGGAGTACCGCCGGGACGTCGAATTGTCGACTTCAACACGGACAAAATGTGTCATTATGCAAATCAGGGAAACTAAAGAAAATTATAATAATAATAATAATTACAGTTCTTAAAAAACGCATTATACTGAGTCTCAATGCTTTTTACATAAAAATTGTTAA
>JANVCK010095214.1:0-11886 GCA_026546655.1 Epizoanthus illoricatus
CTTCTGTTACCGTTGTATAAAACTCGTGACAAAATATTATCGAATTATTATAAAGCCACTCGGAGATATTTACGAAAGTGTTAGTTTCTTGCTGATCACTGAAAATCATATCACCTGTCCTAAAGGGCGTTATATATATCTGAAACGTATGCTCGAAATTTTTCTGGTATTTGATATTTTGTTCTTACCCACTAGAAGAGCTTGTATGCAAAATTTTGAGCTTAACAACCCTTAGGTGACCTTAACATGGTAATCCAGCAGAGGTTTTTCTGCTATGTCATGAGGGCTAGGGTAAGGCATTGTTTTAACTATTATCACACTAATATAAACTTTTAGAACTTACTAACTCCAATACAAATGCTTTGACCACACAACGTTGTTAACCCTGGTCGAGCAACTAGTTTAATTTTATTCAATCAATTATAACTTTATTTAAACAGGTTTTAGCAGACTATGTTAAAAAAGGTTGTGAATGTGCCTTAAATTCCAGCAATTTGTCTATAACTTGGCGGGCCAGTGTTACGATTTTTTAGGTACCGAGTTACCGCAGCAGGCGTCAATAAATGTATGCAGCCATTTCAAAACAATGTTGACATCTGCAAAGCGCAATGCCCAGCTCTCAAAGCATGATGGGAACTCATAGATTTCGCTAATTATTACAAGATATTTGATCAAATAATCGGAAATACTTATGAACTGACAGGAGGTATTGCAAGGGAAAAGCCCTGGGATCGAGGTTCAATACTTATAACCATATTTTATTAACTTTCTTCTGTCTGTTTGGAAGCCAAGGGAGGCTGCATAGTGCAAAATAGAGAGCCCCCACAATTCCTTTGGGGTTGGTATTACGCTTTGTAAATGTTGACCATTTTTTGAAATAG
The DNA here is from genome assembly GCA_026546655.1 of Epizoanthus illoricatus. Taxonomy (NCBI): domain Eukaryota; kingdom Metazoa; phylum Cnidaria; class Anthozoa; order Zoantharia; family Epizoanthidae; genus Epizoanthus; species Epizoanthus illoricatus. The sequence goes on from JANVCK010095214.1 coordinate 882, forward strand.
CTGTAGCTGTATATACCGTAAACGTCCGAATATAAGCTTCCCCCGAATATAAACCCACTCCGAAAATAAGCCCCCCCAGATGTCAGACAGCTAGATCCTTCCGAAAGTAAGCCCATTTGATTGTATTTCTATACTAATGTACTTAAAGTACGGCCATTTTCAAGACGAAATATCCCCTCCAATAAGCCCACTCCGAAAATAAGTCCATTTGATTATATTTCTATACTAATGTACTTAAAGTACGGTCATTTTCAAGACGAAAAATCCCCTCCAATAATAAGCCCCCCAAAAAGTGCTTTGAAAAATATTTAAGCCCATGGACTTATTTTCGGAATTTTATGGTACTTCAAGCTTTTGTTGGGTAGTGTCTGTTTATTAATTTTGGCCAGTTAAAACTTGAACCAATTGGCCAATTGACCAGCACTTAAGAAAGTTAATATTTTGAGCACTGAATGGTAGCTTATAAATCTGCCAACAATGATACAGATTAGCTGGCAGATTATAGCATATAAATTCACCTTTACCTGTTTTATCAGTCTGATCTACTCCATGGTATGTATTGGGACTTTATGGAGCTAATGATTTGTTTGGTTTTATTACAGAATGACTTCGACCAGGCATTTCAGTACTACTATCAGGCCACCCAGTTTGCCTCTGCCAACTTCATCCTACCCTACTTTGGACTTGGCCAGATGTACATAGACAGGGGGGATGCTAACAATGTAAGTGTCATTCTAGACTGCGAGCCATCTCTTCCTTTTCCTCAGACCAGTAAATCAGCGAAAAATGAGTGGCAAAGCTGCGAAACTGAGCCCCACTCCCCTACTCGTACTACGCCACACGGCCAGATTGAAATGTTTGCTTTTCTGAGCCGAAGAATAGCAAAATAAAGGGACAGCCCACACTCTAGTGTTATTCATACATGTAGTAATATTTATCAGACTGCAACCTAATAACAATTGTTACTAATGGCAGGGTTTACGCTACTGCAGGAATTCCTGAAAAACTCTTAGAATTTCATGATTTTCTTCCTGGGCACAGGACAACTCCTGGAAAAAATGGGTTTTTTAACAACTTCTGGAATATTCCTGGCATTTCATAGAAAACAGTATTTTCATTGTGTTTTGATATATTAATCAACTATTTGGAAGCAGTTTTAGCAAAATTTACTTCTGAACTTCTCAACTCAATTGTTTTGTAATTAAAAAAGGTTTATATTGGTAAGTGCAGAAATTTCAAGCACTAGGGCCATTAAATAATGGAGGACAGGGACCTGGGAAAACGTTTTTATGCTGGAAAACTCATGGAATTTTATCATCCTAAATTGGTGTGAACCTAGTAATGGCTTTGACATACCCTGTAATATGTCATGATATTCTCGGTTTCTGACTGGTTGAAATCCATTGTCGATAAGAGTATATATACCACGATTTACGTGTCGTCACTGTACTGTACTGTATTGTTATTTATGTCTACACTCGGGCATGTGTATGCATATAGACTAAAACAATTGTTTACAATCACTATATGGTGAGACCGATTAATTTTAAATATTTATATTGCACAGATCTAATGATCCCAGTTTACAGTGAGACTATATTAAAATATAAAAAACAATCCACAAGTTGAAAATGATCCTAAAATTCACTAATACTGAAGTATACAAATTAAAATAAAAAGAGAAAAGAGAAATGAACTCTTCAAGCATTGAACACTTGACATGTGCACCATATTTGATTGAATAGCAATAAGCACACATACCTACTACATTCTAACCCATTCAGCCCCAAACATGCCAAATGTGTTGGTACATTCTACTTACGTGTTTGCTACATACAGGGCAGATTATCTAAGAGCTTGCTGTTCCTGATCAACTCTGCTATTCTCATTACCAAATTGCTCATACTGTATTTGTATTGATACAGTAAGGAGAAGATCTTGAGGATGAATTGCACATTTTGTTGCAGAAGTATGAGACTAGTCTTTCTTGTTAATGTGCTTTATACCCATGTATACAAACTTGTTAAGATGTTTTTTTAACCAGAGTATCATAATTAAATGTTGCTTCAATTATAAGACATGTTTTTATATTTCTAGGCAGCCCAGTGCTTTGAGAAAGTTATGAAGGCAATGCCCACAAACTATGAGACTATGAAAATCTTGGGATCTCTCTACAGTACCTCAACTGACCTGGGGAAGAGAGAAACTGCAAGGGTTGGTACATGTATTTGGGCTGATACCCTGGGTAGTAACAGTAGCCATATTGATAAGGCATAGTTTATGTTTTAAATTGAGTGCTTTTTAAAGAGGATAATTACATGCATGTTGCAGGGAAATTGAAAGACACTGGTTTTATTTTCAATGTTGCTACAGGGCATGTAGCATTATTTCAAAATGTTTTATGACTGTAAATCATTTTACCTGCAAATAGCCATGACATACCCCGTTTAACTTGAATGTAAGTTCAAAACTTGCATTGACTTGTGAGTCCATTAAAATCCAACAACTGCTCTGTTAACTTTGTTCAATGTAGAATCACCTGAAGAAAGTCACAGAGGAGTACCCAGATGATGTTGAGGCTTGGATTGAACTGGCAGGAATCCTGGAGCAGACGGATGTCCAGGTTTGTTCATTGCACACCATAATATTCCAGTTATAAGTCCCTCTCCGCCAGTTATAAAGTCCCTCTCCCCCAGTTATAATCCCACCAGTGACATTTGCTGGTGCTACACCCTCCCTTAGCACTTTGCTCTTGGTTTTATTTTATGTTTCTGTGATCCTCCCTAGCATTTCCCACTTGGCAGGTTTCTTTATTGACTATTCTCTGTGAATTAGAATTGTGGTAATTCTACAAAACCCCTTATGAACTCGTACAAGCCCAGGGTTTGTCAGTGGGATCAGTTTATGGTATTTGATGATGGGAGTTGAGGTCTGGGTAGGGTGGTGCTAGAAAAAGAAAGTGGGAATTTTATTCAGAGTAGAAAAATTATTTTCTTTCTTGTGTATACATGTATGTGCACCCAAAGAGAACATTTGTTCCCCTCCTATCAAATACAAGACAGTTGCAGCCCGTTACATCCTTTAAACAATTAAAGAATGTACTAAGTCTTCTATATAACTGATAAATATAATAGACCTGTATTAACATTTTATGTAAGTACAGTTGACTCGAACGATAACTTGAACCTTCAAGGGAAATGGGAAAAGGTTCAAAATACTAGAAGGATCGAGTTATTGAGGGTAAAATTAGTACGAAATTGACCTGAAGGGAAAGGAAATTTGGTTCAAGTTAGCGAGAGGTTCGAGTTATTGAAGGGGTTTGAGTTATCGAGGGTAAAATTAGTAAAAAATTGACCTGAAGGGAGAGGAATTTGGGTTTGGGTTTGGGGGAGGTTCGAGTTATTGAGGGTTCGAGTTATTGAGAGTCAACTGTACTAGAACAATAAGATGTATGTGGGGCATCATCTTTTATAAATTAATTTGTGTGTAATTCACGTTTGTGTACTGCTGTTTATAGGCTGCTCTATCTGCTTATGGAACTTCATCAAGACTGCTGAAAGAGAAAGTCCAGGCAGATGTCCCTCCTGAGATCCTCAACAATGTTGGAGCACTGCATTTCCGCCTTGGAAACCTCAAGGAAGCACGGGTAACCTGAGGTTTCTTGTGTAGGCTGTTTATTAACTGGTACTTTCTAGTCAGGGATGTAGCAGATACAGTATTTGTGATAACGGGTCCATGGTTATTGTCAGGGGGTCTACATGTTTTATTTTCACCGAAAATGTGAGTTAAAATTGGATGTTTTGGTGTGTATTGGCCATCAAATAGCTTGTATATGATAATATCACAGTTGGCAAACAGACCATGCATGGACTGGCTTCTTTCTACATTTGTGCTAGTACGTGTCACAGTATGACATGGAGGACATTTCCAAGAAAATGTTTCTCTCAGTGCTAATGAGGGGAAGGGACACTTGACTTTGAAGTGATAAGTTTAAAGTGCGCTAGTCCCCATGTGTATCCTTAAAATTAATTTAGAAGTTGAAGAAAATAAACAGTTGTGTATGGTTTTTTTTGTTCTACAATGTTTTTGCACAATAATTATATTGTCTTTCAGCTGGTTGCCAATACAAAACTGAGGATTGATTTATACTATCTGGATCTAAATATAAATTTAGTCAAGGAATATGGTATAAATAATTAGAAAAAATGAAATATAATGAAAGGAATTAAACCGAACAAAATAAAGCAGAATGATATCGATATGAAACAAAATGATGCAAGAATTAGCAAATGGAATTTCACAGATTTTTGTTCAGTTTACGGTGAAACTTTTGACATAACAAACCCTGATTTAACAAAGTTCCCTATATAATGAACATACTTTGTCAGCTTGGAAAAATTGCAGTAATTTGTACGGCTTAAAATCACGATTTAACAAACCCAGTATTTTAGTCCCGAACATGAAATTCATCCTGAGAGAATGACTGTTTGTGTCATTTGTTAAGTGTGACTCAACTTTTGTTATGAATTTTCTTGATAAATGTAAAACCACTTGTTGACTTTCACTTACACTTTTTGTACAAACCCCAGTGTAATGAAGTTTTTGATATTTTTTTCTGGAAATTTGTTATAAATTATCAGGGATTCATCATAATGACTCTTGATACAATGAACCAGTTATTTTGTCTAGTCCATTGGTACTTAAATCATGCAAGGTTTCACTGTATAAGCCAGTAAATCTAATTTTGTGTCTTCCCTGATACAGAGATTCTACCAGGCTTCACTGGACCGATCAAAACAGGAGAGTTTGAATCACGAGAGTTATTACAATGCAATATCAGTGACTACTACCTACAACCTGGCCAGACTGCACGAGGCCATGTGTGAAAACGACAAGGCGGAGCTCTTATACAAGAATATTCTGATGGAGCACCCTAACTATGTTGACTGTGAGTGCATTGGATTGTGTCGATAGCTCAGGGGGTGGGGGCGGGGTGAGGGTGACTGCACGAGGCCATGTGTGAAAACGACAAGGCAGTGCTCTTATACAAGAATATTCTGATGGAGCACCCTAACTATGTCGACTGTGAGTGCATTGGATTGTGTTGATAGCTCAGGGGGTGGGGGTAGTGTGGGGTGGGGGTGATTGCACGAAGCCATGTGTGAAAATGACAATGCAGAGCTAAGAATATTCTGATAGGGCACCCTAACTATGTTGACTGTGAGTGTATTGGATTGTGTCAATAGCTCAGGGGGTGGGGGCAGAGTGGGGGTGATTGCACGCGACTATGTATAGGGAGTACAGAGTAAGCATGTAAGGGCACGATTTTTTGGTCTACTCCGAAAAGGGAGTAACGCTCCGAAATTGGAGTAACACAGGTTTTTTTGGCTTACTCCAGTTTACTCCGAAACTGAATTTACTCCGTTTTAGCCCATCTCTGGAGGTGGAATAAATCGGATGAAGGCCAGTTTAGGAGTACTCCGAGAAAGGGTTTCATGTTTTTTGGGGCTCAAGCTAGTGCTTTTGTGACCCTTTATAACTCGCATGGGGTTAACGTATCACTCCGTTTTGAGATTTCGCGTTTTTTGTTGATTCTAACTCCATTTCTACTCCCGTTTACTCCAAGAGGATTACTCCGTTTTTAGTCGAGAGTAGACCCAAAAAATGCGCCTTAAAATGAACTAGTATTAAGTATACCATAAACTTCAGATAGTAAGCTTCCACCCAAAAATATAAGCCCAAGACTTTAACAGCCTCCCCTCTTCCAAAAAATAAGCCTGTTGGCTTATATCTATAAAGTATATAATAATGTACCGTCTTAAAGTATAGCTATTTTCAAGATGAAAAATACATTCCAGTTATTATAAGCCCCCCGCCCACAAAAAAAGCTCAAGAAGGATCGTTTTGAATTAAATAAGTCCTGGGCTTAGTATTGAAAAGTTGTGATAACATATACACTAATACAGGTTTTATATTTTAAACTTTTAAGGTTACCTTAGGTTAGGTTGTATGGCACGTGATCGTGGGCAGATTTATGAGGCATCTGATTGGTTCAAAGAAGCACTGCAGATTAACCAGGTATCAAACATTTTTATCAAACACTAGTTTGTGGTAACATATTGGATATTTAAGAATATCAATACAAAGTATGTTGGAATTATTCTGATCTGACTGGCTGCTGTGAAGCTTGTACGTGTATAACTTGTTAATTGGGGACCAGGTCAAAACACATGCCCCTCAAGGGATACATTTGTAAACAGTAAACAGTAGTTTACCAGTAATCGTATGATTGTACCGTAGACCTTTGTCTCCCTTCCCCAGCCCCCCTCCCCCCATACTGTATGAAGAATCAGGTCACAAGTAATTATTTCCTAAAAATGAGGAACAATAAGGAAGTGAAAGACTTTAATCAGTTTAAAAATGGAAAAGATAGGTCCACAAAAGTTGGCTTTTTTGACAGTCGGTTGTGGAGCTTGAAGAAATAAGTTGGCTTTTTTATAGAAATAAAAGGACAGACCTGGTACGATAAAATTCTGTATACCAATCTGCCCTTGAACATAGAAATCCATACATTTGTGTGGACATATCTGTAAGTTTTAGTTTTGTATTTCTGAAGTTTTTTTGTTATTTTTATTTCTGCTCTAAAGGACCACCCGGACGCATGGTCCCTCATTGGAAATCTTCACCTGGCCAAACAAGAGTGGGGCCCAGGACAGAAGAAATTCGAGAGAATCCTAAAACAGCCCTCGACAGCTAACGACGCCTATTCAGTCCTGGCCCTGGGCAATGTATGGCTACAGACGTTACATCAACCGAGCCGTGATAAGTCCAAAGAGAAACGACACCAGGATCGTGCCCTGGCCATGTATAAACAAGTTCTGAGGAATGACCCAAGGAATCTGTACGCAGCCAATGGCGTTGGGTGCATTCTGGCACACAAGGGCTTTCAGCGAGAGGCGCGAGATGTATTTTCTCAGGTAGGATAATGTTAAAGGGAACCTTGGCTGCAGAACACTTTTACTCTCAAATAAATCTTTAGTATTGCCTTAGTTCAGATTGGCAGTTTAAAATCCATAATTCTGTTCACAGAGCTAACGCCAAGCAATTTAGTTTGACTATTTCTTGCTTCCAATTTTCCGCGCGCCGCCATCTTGAAACGTGACGTAAGTGCGTGGCAGTACCAGGCTCCCTCTCGTTCACTTTCATTGTATTTCGCAAGGAGGGGGCCTGCCACTGCCAACCCATATTGTAATTTAGTGAAATAGGGCAGGGTACGGTAACTGCATAAGGGAGTACATGAAGCTGATAACTTTTTGCATCCATATTCATAAATATAAAATAAAAAGCCCAAGTTTCAGATCTTGCAGACACTAATTCAGAAAATTGTGAAGAAAATTTATCACCTTAAGATATTAAAAATTTATCACCAATTGGTGGTAGCGACTGACTAAATTCTTAAAATATTATGTGTAAATACCGTATTTCCTCTATTAAGCCCTCTGGGGCTTATTGTTTTAGAGGCTGGGGGCTAATACATTTTCATACTTTTGACAGTTGACAATGTCTTTCAACTGCCTCAGGCTAGGGGCTTATTAGAAAGGGGACTTGTTTGAGGCTGAGGGCTTAATGGAGGAAAGGAAATACGGTGATCAGGGGCAGATGTTTTAGGGGGCAAGGGGGACTGTGCCCCACTTTCATTGTCATTTAACATAGCAAAATGCAGCTGGATATTACAATTTTCTGGAGGTACCCATCTGCCCCGCTTTTCTAAATCTTTTGGATCAGCCCCTAATAATAACCGGCGTAGAATAAGCAGGAATTCTGAGAGTTTGGAATAAAAATAAAATAAACCGCTGCACTAACAAATTAAGTACTTTTTCCATTCTGTAGGTCCGTGAAGCCACGGCCGACGTGCCGGACGTATGGTTGAATCTGGCGCATATCTATGTAGAGCAGAAGCAATTTGTGTCAGCCATACAGATGGTAAGGGGTAGCCAGCCCACAGTCGCTAATCGTCCTTCACAACAAGAAAATCTTGAGATTTTCTCACTGCGAAGGATGATTGGTGGCTGCGAGCAAGCTATGTAAAAGGCCGAGGACACAAAAAATGAATACGTTGATGCAAAAATTCCACTCTTTTGCTTTGCATTTTAGAAACCCTAACCAAATCATTTTCAAAGAAGCCCTACAAATTTACGCAATGTTACACAGTATATGCTATTGATACACATTTCATTTTTGTTTCTTTTGGCAAAAAAATAACTCCCTCGGGATAAAATGATTATTTCCAAATCTTAAAATTTAACTGATCTACAATATAAAATCCAAGAAAATTTTCCTTCCAAAGGAGCAGGTCAAAACACAATAATGCCCTCCCCCAGAGACCTATGTTTTACCAGCATGAACACAGCTGTCAGTGCATGGTACATGTACCACCTCTCGACTCCAGTTTTGCCTCCAGTTTTGGATTCTGGGGGGATCCAGTGACGATGTTAATGCAGGTAATGAAATGATAACGTAAGACAGAACAAGCAGTGCATTTGCCTTTTGGTTTAGAAGATGTTCAAGAACAAAAAGTTTCAAAAAACTATTACAATATATATACTAGTACTTGACAAAACTTGTTGTTTTAAAAAGTTAAAGACAAACGTTTTTGATCCGTAAATCACCATAAATCGTGAATTCCGCACCTTTTAGCAGTAATGACCGTCGGTGCCAATGTCTTGGTCAGCGGTCATTATTCCAATATTGTAACGTAGGTCATGGAGAAATCAGCATCGCTGAGCGTGTTCCTCGAAGCATTCAAAACATTGAACCTTTCAGTTTGAACTGGATATTATGAAGGTGAAGAACCTGATTAGAACAGCGAATCATCCATATGATACTGCAATCTGCAGATGAACATTTTACGTGTTCCCCATGTGAGACGTCATAAATTTGAATGGCAGGCCGCTGACTCTTCATTTCTGAGCCGCCAGGCAAGACAGTAAATTACGCTTTTCAAAGCCCTATAAATTCCAAATTTTACGCATCAATCGCAAAACAATTTTGCAACATTTTTTTACAAACCAAAAGGATTTTATTAAAGATGAGATGATTTTAGAGTTCAGTTTCCCCTTTCATTCATTTCTTTTTGCTTTTCAGTATGAGAACTGCCTGCGCAAGTTCTACAACCACCACGATGTGGAGGTGATGTTGTACCTGGCCAGGGCGTACTTCAGAGCTGGTAAACTGAAGGAGTGCAAGCAGGTTCTGCTCAAGGCACGACATATCGCTCCCAGTGATACAGTTCTGCTGTTTAATGTATCATTTGTACAGCAGCGCCTGGCTACAGCCATACTGAAAGCTGAAAAGAGTCCCCTGAGGGTGGTACTGGGTGCAGTAAGGGAGCTGGAACAAGCTGAAAGGTTAGTGATAAGGGGTGACGGTGACTGTACGCGCTATCACTGTACGCTTCATCACTGTACGCGCCATCACTTTACGCGCCATCACTGTACGCGCCACTACTGTACGCGCCATCACTGTACGCGCCATCACTGTACGCGCCATGACTGTACGCGCCATGACTGTACGCACCACCACTGTACGCGCCACCACTGTATGCGCCACCACTGTACGCGCCATCACTGTACGCGCCATCACTGTACGCGCCAACATTTGCAGGTCAAGGCCACCAGCGTAAAGAGCCGATACGTTTGACTATTTCAGTTCCGTGTTGCAAAAACAAATTTAGGATAGCTTTCCGTGGTATGTACTCTCATAGACCACTTTTTCCCGCCATCTTAGGTGTCAAAATTTGTTGCGGATTCACTCGGCTGTCGCCTCTTGAATCCAAACATTTTGACGATTCGATGACGAAAAACGTGGTCTATAACAGTACATACCAGGGAAAGCTATCGTAAATTTGTTAAGGAACCCTTCGTTATGTACCAAGTGATTTAATCAGTTTGCATGGTAAAACTGATAGAGTGACCCGGGCCATCATTTCTTCCAGGTGACACTCTGTAAAGTTGTCAACCCGGGAGATTGCTGGCTGGGGTGATAGAGCCCTCTTTTATTCCATGCAAACGTTCTTAAAAGTGGATCCAAACCCGGGTCCTGGACCAAACTGTTCTTCCATTATGCTGAAGGTCCTCACTAGACGATTAACCGCTGCTCGTTCCTTTTGTGTTTAGAACTGGTGTGGCCGATGCAGACCAAACTGTTTCCTCTTACCAAGACATGAGATGCGAGTTGGAGCAGTCCTGCATGGTTTGGAAAACCCTCGAAATACCTTTCAACCATTTGTAAATAGTTTATTCACAAGACTATAAAATAAATGAAATAAACGAGAGCAAATTACAATGTTATCATTTTTATCAAGTTTCCACGTCGTATTGTCTGTTTTTTACAATAAACAGGTCGCTAACTATAGCTTGCTCAATATTTCGCCAACATTGAAACCGATGCGTTGAGGGGGTGGGGAGGGGAGAGCAAAAGTTTAAAAGGGAAAGTGTGTTAACGTCTCTTTTCCCCTCTCCCCGCCACATTCACACGTACGCGCACGCACACACACATACACACAAGGGCACACACACAACAAGCACACGTACATACATGTATACATACACACACGTGCGCGTGCACGCACACAAAAAGTACACATGCGTACACGAGCACACGAAAAATTATAGAATTGCAGCATGAATATGAATGCAGCTTACGTTATCGCCCCAGCAACTTTATGTTGTTTTAGATGTTATCACCGTAGTTATGTTAATTTATGTGCCAAGATGATGAAAGAAAAGTCACATGAACGTCCTTGCATTTGCAATCTTTCCGTCATCTTGTTTCTTGCTCAACTAATGTCAGCGGTAGCCGCAGACTTGTCGTAGGCTCACATTTCTTCATATAAGCAAGCAGATTGGATGCTTCCTGTATTCGAACGAAGAATTCTCAAATCGCTGCAAGAATAAGAGAGTTGCCTACGCTATCGCTCCAGCAACAAAAAAATCAATATCAAGTC
>JANVCK010095325.1:0-11885 GCA_026546655.1 Epizoanthus illoricatus
TTTCTAAATGACATCTGAACAGGTTTCATCACTGCCGGCTTTGCAAGTACAACTGCTCATGTGATTCAGTCAGTTTCCCTTGATTGCACACTGAGCGGAAGTGATGAGAAATGTTTGCCGTTTCCGTTTTCTAGTGCTTCGATTGTTGTAAAAATTACTTAATGAGCATTTTAATAAATAATATCGAATTCATTTAAGTATATGTGTAAAATGAATATAATAAAACAATTATTCCACTCGCTCTCGTCGTACATGAATCAGATAGCCAACTCGGCGCTGCGTGCCTCGTTAGGCTATCAGCTCATGTACAACTCGAGCTCGTGGAATAATTGTTAAATATATCCCTATGTATTTTTAAGTATATACAACTATTTCATAATAAGGTGTCTCCCACCTGTTTTTCATTTTTCTGTGCCACTAATCTTTATAAAAGGCTTATGTAGATGTCATAGCAGATTGCTGCCAGTTACTGGAGGCTGGTGTTAGATCACTTTTCAGCTTATCAACTCTTCTACTCCCATCACTATTCTCATTTCCATGGCAACTTTACAGGGCCTCCATTCAATACACACTGTTTTTAGTATTCAACTACATTTTACACATAAATGAGTTCAGTGATCCCCATTTTTTATTGTGTTAAAATTGCTTAACCAACAAGTACAACATTTGAGGAAGTTTTTAAAATATTCTGTGAATAGATTTTGGTGCCACCTTAAAATTCCAGACAAATTAAGTGGCGCTAAAACCTATTCACAGAATTTTTTAAAAATTTCCTCAGATGTTCTCCTTGTTATGGCCTTCAGACCTTTGGAAAATACTAATCTACAATTCCATAACTACATGGATTTGGGCAGAAAGAACAACCACAATTCATTTTGGTCTCCGTATGAACGAATGTATTGTGCATGAACAAAATAGCAGTATACCAATGCCAAGAGTATGGTTTTCAAGCCTTTTAGTAAAAGTCATGGTAGAAAGGCCACTCTAATATATATGATCTATATGATTGTATATACTTATGTACCGTACATACTGCTATCAAGGGTGGGGTTCTCAAGTGTATTAGTCTAGAACATGTCAGGGAGGCCACTCCATATGTATATGAGTTGTATATCAGGTAGGATAGGAGTTAGAGGTCTACCTCAGCAGTACAATTTGCCCACCAAACCAAACATTTTGGGGAGTTCTTCTTTATATATCCCTGCAATCATTGTTGATACATTCCAATAAAGCAATTACACTACAGTCAACGTTTGTGACGTGAGAACCATAATCAGAATATCTATTCTTCTTTGTGGATTTCAAAATTAATTACGGACGAGACGTTCAAACATTTGAATTGAATCTCCAGCTGTCAGAGATTGTCTAATGCACAGAGAATACCCTGGGTGCCAGAGGTTCTTCTCGCTCAAATGGCACCCAGGGTACACGGAGAAATGAAAATGTTTTATTTCGTAAACAAATCATCTTTTACCCTCGTTGTGCGATCGTATGAGCGAGAAGAACCTCTGGCACCCAGGGTAACCATCTTTGAACTTTTTTTTAAAATTTTGTAAAGAACATATGTAATATTTGTCTCATTCTGGTCATTTTGCGTAGTGTAGAAAACAAACAAGCGACTATTTTGACGAGAGCAATTTCATTTAGCCGTGTTTGGTCTTGAAAATGTTGAATTAAGTTTCGAAGATTTATCAAAATCTTCGTCAAAATCTTAAGAACTATAAAATGCCCTTCTGAACATGGTTTTCACGTCACTTCCGGTGACTGCAATTGACTATGGCATAGTAAGTGACAGTTGTTGGCCTTTTTGTACCTTGTTTAGCAGCAAGAGCAAATGCCACCGTATGACGTTGTACCGTCTATGAGGCCCATTGTTCTTGTTGGTCCCTCACTGAAAGGATACGAGGTAAGTTGTTAAGTTTTGGAATTTGAAGTCATTTTCTATCATGAAGTTTGTTGTTACATCTGCAGATTATGTATTCATTTTGTTTTATTTTCAAGTAATGTAACTTTGTTTCTCAACATGTGACAGTCTTGTTGGTCTCTTAGTAGTAGATTTTACTGGAGAATGGAGAAATACCATATTTGGTTTATTTTCCGATTGCAAAAATCCCACAATGCATCGCATTTTGGGGAACTTCCAGTGTACTAAACAATGCACAATCGGATTTATGTAATCTGCGGATATTGTTTAGTGGATCGTGCGAAACCGGAAGTTCCCGAAAACAAGATGCATTGTGGGATTTGTGAAGGAGGCGAATAGACCTGTTCACGGTTGAAAGTGCACCATGGGTAATCAGGGCAACAATTATAACACTAGAGTGAACAAACTGAGACTTCTCCACATATGTACCTGTGTGTTCCACTGTCAACAAAAGTCGTGATGTTTAAGAACTGTAAACTCTGAATCAAAATCGTTTTTGTAAACGGCCTTTTTCCCCTCCAATAAACTGATTGTACTCCCTTTTCACGTGAAATTTGAAATAGTTGACCGGGTCATTTAACAAGGTTCATGGTGCTCCTTGAATACTCCTGGAGTTTAATTTCAGTTTCAAAGGCACTTGAAAAACCCTTGAAATTACCAGTCTTTGCTGAGACTACTTGAATACTCCTGAATATTTCCTCCGGGGAAAACTCATGTCAACGTAGTCCTGGTGCAAATTAGACTGCGAAGATTATAGAGCATTATAGACTGAAAGGTATTCCATTATTCGTTATTTCTGACTATTTTACCAACTCATTATATGTATCTGTAATTTGCTGAATGCGCATGTGGAGAGGGACTTCTTGAAGTTGTAAGTGCAGACTTCGTTAATGGTTTATTAAACATGGGAAAACATTACGCGAACCTAAGTAATTTAGCTAAAATGCTCCTTAAAAAATTCTGTTTGCCCTTAGATACTCCTTGAATACTCCTGGAATTTCACATCAGAAGTCAGCACTAACCCTGATTGAATCACTCGGGAAATACATTAGCACATTATGGAATATCTGCTGCAGGAAGAAAAATGTTATTAAACAAGATAATTCTGTTACACCAAACTGTTGCTTTATTAATTTTATGTTGGATTTCTAGATTATTTTATATTGTAGTCTGAAACTCTCGGCCATCTCTTCTTACGATTTGCGATCGATAATTGTTGCTTCCATTGTAACTCTAGGTAACTGACATGATGCAGAAAGCATTATTCGACTACATGAAGCACAGATTTTCTGGCAGGTAAGCTTTTTCTTTCATGCAAAATTGTATTGATTGGAGAGAATTGAAACAGACTTAGACAGGTATTTGGTATCAGTTTGGAAGGGGATACAACGGGGTAGATGTACGTTGTATTTGAGTGATATTTTTTTAGATGCAGTACTCAGCAATTGAAGTATTGTAAATTTTCCAATACAGAATATTAATATCAAGAGTTACTGCTGACATAAGCTTAGCCAAAAGGACGAACTTGGCAAACCCAAGTAAAACTGCACTTATGACCAGAGCCAACAGCAAGGCGTCAGGACTCGGTAAGTACACTATATACAGGCTTGATAATGTGGTAGACTAGTTTCTGCAGTAACATGTCGGCGAGTAGGCCAAATACTGATATTGATCAACAAAGAGTTGATACGGTATGTTATTCATAATGAGGGTGGAAGCTCTTAGCTAACATTTCGAGTGCTAGCTTTTTGTCAGAGCGAAGAACTGGATAGCTTTTATTTCAGTTTCTTCCTTGTGGGCATCTCCCCCTCCCCCTTGACTCTCAGTTGTTGCCACCAATTGCAAGAGTAATATTGCTAATAAAAATAAAAAGAACATTTTTGTAAAAAATTAAAAATATTCAAAATTGGCTTCCGCCACTGACCATTTTAATATCATATATGGTCGCATGATTAAAAGGATTAATAAATATGAGATGAGATGAGATTTATTTTTGAAGAATCTTACTACATGGAAATGGCCGTGGCCAAGCAATTAAAAGCGCTGACTCGCAACCCGGAGGGCCTGAGTTCGAGTCCTCTGCCCGGCCAGCCTCCCTGCCAGATGGGGTTTGTTTGCGAATTTGTTGACATGATGCTGAAAAGTCCCTAAGGGGAGTCACCATTATATAAGTATTTTGTATTTTTTTAATATGGCTTCGTTAATCTTACAACACCAGTTTCTGTATGACGACCGCGGTCTACTACTACTTGTGAAGTTTAGAGTATTTTACTTTGTCAGCGTGATTACCTACCATAATAACAATTTATTGTCTTCCATTTCATAACTGTAATGTTTCAGCCATCGTACGGGAATATGCAGGGTTTGTGTGGGTCATAGAAACACTGGAAAGTTGTGGAATTTCAACATTTCAAAATCTAAGCCTGGAAATCCTAGAAAATCCAAATCAGTCATGAAAAGTAATTGAAAATCAGATATTTATATAAACAAACTATATGAATCTTAATTCACAGGAACCGAAACAGATCCATGGTTCATTTCCGGATTTACAGGTCATGTAAATATTGTCAGAGAAATTCATGGAATTTTTTAGAACAGCAAGTGTAAGAACCCTGAAATTAATGTCAAATATGCGCGTGTTTATGAAGTGCCCCTTTCATCATCAATAATGACACCAGATTAATCTCGGTTCACTGTCACTGTAACAGCACCACTTGTTTCATCAATGTCACTTAACTGTTACCGTCTGTTCTGTGTGCACATTCATGAAGACTGACTAGCCAACTTGTTTTATGATCTTCAGCTGAAGTTCAGCAGGAAATTGAAAGGATATTTGAACTTGCCCGAGGCCTGAATTTGGTTGTTCTAGACTGTGATGCAGTAAATCATCCCTCGTCATTGCAAAAGACATCACTAGCACCAATTGTTGTTTATATCAAGATCTCGGCCACAAAGGTTGGTTCTGTGTACGGATAATTATTACTCTCTGTATTGATATGTCATGCAAACATAACAGTCTTTAAATATCCATTTGCACACAAGATGGTTTGCGATTATAATTGAATTTCTTTGGGCCCAGTAACTTTAGGGTGCAAAATTATGTGTTGTCACGTTGACTTCTAATTGTTTCACAATATGTTGTAATGTTCTTCTGTTTTCTTACTACAATAAATAAGAGTATAAAACCTCTTGTGGGCTGTAACAATAAAGACACACTTTAATGTTGATAAGATGTAAGCAATAACAAACGTTCGCAAAGCATCTTGATTACAAATGAACCTTTAAAGACTGACTAAATTAATTAGTGTTTGTATCAATATCTCGGGCACAAAAAGTGGTTCTGTATGGATACTGTGTATTGATAGGTCTTACAAACACGAAGTCTTTGTTAGTTGAAAGGGTGATCGGCTGGCTAAACTAATCGGCAAGTTAGTAAACCTGACTTCTGATAAATTTACCTTTGACCTGAATTTGGCACATCGTTACTGAGGCTGATATTCACGTTTGGCCACGAATGCATGGACACTACAAATTATGTCTTATTGTAAACTCTAATTTCAGTTCGTCTTTTTCGTAGGTGCTTCAGCGGCTAATTAAAACTCGAGGAAAATCACAGTCAAGAAATTTAAACATACAGCTTGTTGCTGCAGAAAAGTTAGCTCAGTGTGCTGAGGTAAGAAACAGGTTCAACAGGTTTTATTTTTCACGGGCAAGAATTATAATACTCAGTAGAGTTTATTTTACACCATAAGACCCCCCCCCCGCACCGTCGCCCATATACACTAGTCTCTTAGAGGCTTTGACGGGTGTATGACATTTCCATCAAAACTCACACGGGGGTTTGAAAAAAATTTGTCACACTGGATTATAACTTATTAACCAGCCCCTTAACTGCAGAATTACCTGCGAACGACGATAATTCTAGCACGCGCTCAAATGTTTTACCAATACCAAATTATTTGCTTGTTTATTAATTTAAAGTAGGAATTAAAATGCTGCACTTTTGACTTTTTGTGGTTGCTCATGCTTTAAGTTTCCCCCACATCCAGATGACCTTTGACCTTCGCTAGTTGCAGTGCATCAGCACATTTTGTGCGATCTCGACGGGCTACATTTGAGTGGTGGAAGCAGTTAGATTTGATCGCAAATTCATTTGCACTGAAAACTGATTGCAGCAAAGTAAATTTTCTGTTTTATTCCACTTGTCAGACGAACGAAACAAATTTGGACTTATTTCCATTACGAATAGCTCTTTTATTAAGTTTAAAATTTTGTTATATCTTATTTAGTTACACATGAAAAGGAAATAATTTCCTGAGATGGATTAATTCGAGGAGTAGCAGATGCTCCGGTTTGTTTCCTAGCCTGCTACATTTCCCACTGCAGTTTAGATGCATTTACATCTCTGCAATTGTTTCCTGCAGGAGATGTACGACTTAGTTCTTGATGAAACCCAACTCGAGGATGCTTGTGAACATTTAGGTGAATTTCTCGAGGCATACTGGAGGGCTACACACCCACCCAATCAGCCGGGGAGTCGCCCGCCCAACGTGCAAGCGACACCTTCTACTCCACAGTATCATGTTGTTGAGAAAGGCGAAAGGCCGAGCGTGTATCTGTAGGCTTGAGATTAGATCCGGGTGACTAGGACTTGAGATTTAGATGATGTCATCTAGGCGAAGCGACGTCATCAGTGTAGTTGGATTGACTGGGGATGAAGATAGCTTCAGAAATTGTCTGGAGTACAAGTTGTGGTTGCTGTTATCTATGAAACACAGTTACGAAATTGTGCAGTGCTTGAATAGGATACGATTTCCTCTGGCACAACACAAGAAGAATGTTATTCCTGCGATGTGGCTGTGCCAGCTTCGTACCAGGTTGTCACGTGACATCACTAATATAGAATTGCTACTGATCTCTGCTACGAGACTTCGAAGCAACGAGTGTGGGATACGTAATGTTGCTGATAAAGACTTATATGAATGTTTGAATATATGCAGAGGAATATTTTACTGATCTTTGATATACACTGCGATCGGTGTGGAGAATACTGTTTCTGCTTCATACAGCGATAGAGAACTTCTTAGTGCGGAGGTGCTCATAATGTTGAGAATTTTTGCTTCGCTTGCGTGCGACTTTTTCTCATATTACAGTCTCAAAATATGTATGCAGAGTCTGAGTACTTGTAGGTTCTCAAATGGTATATACTGAACAGATTTGCCAGGAGAAGAAACACCATCGAATACGCACCACACCACTCAACACAAAAGTGAGAGTTTAAGTTCCAGACATGCTGTTACAGAACTTGGCAGTATAATGGTATCCGGATATGGGTACTGACAATGTCACAGCGATTGTTTACTTGTATATTAACACAAGGTCAGTTTGTGGGCGACCCAAGGACAAAAGATGGAAAAGAAACTCGGTGCTTTCCGCTACTAGTACAAAACGGAACACTCCGAGAAAGAGTAGATGAGAAGAAGCTGTTGTTCGTCAATTCCACATTTCTCTGGGCATGATAGTGCAGTCAGGACTTGCAAACGCGCCAGTTATCGGAAGAGGTTTCTCGTGTGTGCTTCAGTGGTACAGCCGTGGTGTGTCTTTGGTTCTACAGTGACTTCTTAGATGTTGCGGTGTAGAGTATCAACGTCAGCCGAGCTGGATTAGAAAGTAAAACACGTTGCCCGTAATCCTTTCCAGTGCAGTGAGTCCAGGGTGGTAGTTGTCTACATTTAGAGACATATAATGTTTGTCACAATGGTACTATGGAACATTTTGGTTCCAGTGGGCATGGAACTGAACATTAAGACGATACTGGCAAAGGTGCATTTCAGATCAGAGTTGAGTTTCATTATAAACCTTTTAATTTCTGCTTAGACTAATATTTTATTTATTGTAACTGCAGAACAAATTCCATATACAGTACTGTACTGTACTGTACGGTACAGTGCAAACGTTGTGTTTGTAGCAGAGGAGACGTGTTCTTTGTTAGGATTTGCACTAGTCAATATCGAATTTCGATTCGCCCAGGGTTGGGAAGGGAATTAAAGGGAATGTTGTACTATTATCAGCAAAACAGATCACCATATCTGTCCATGATGATCCCGGAATGCGAGAAACAGTGTAACCTACCGAACAGTAACGCGTGTCGTCCTTCCAGTACTCAAACTACGTCCGTTAGCAGTCTCGTGCAGCACTGAAATCTTCCGCCGCGGAGGGCCTCAGTTCTGTTGAAGCCAACAAAACCTCAACTTTTTCTGGCGGTACCAGTGAAACAGAACTGTTTCTGATGATTATGACGTTAGAACGTTTTGTGTTCTTCCAGAATGGACCGTTTTTCAGGTACTTCCTTTGCTGCCATGTTTTATATGTGCTAAAACACTGCAGAAGAAAAATGAAATCACCACTTTCAAGTTCTACTTCAGTGAGTACCAACAGCAGGTCATTTTTGATGGTTCGTAAGTCTTGAAAAGTCCTTGAATTTTGAGGGTTCCCTTGAAAAGTCGTTGAATTTCTTGAATGTTCACGAAGTCCTTGAAAAGTCCTTGAACTTCGACCAGAGGCCTTGAAACGTTCGTGACAAGTCCTTGAATTTGGGAGAGCGAAATATTGAAGCAATAAAATTTATATTGTGGTAAATATTTTATATCCTAGACTTGCTGCAACGGCAGTTCTCAGTGATAGATTGCAATAGTTTTAACATTTGTTACTCATTCAATTGAATCCCTGCATTCCAAAGGCCCTCAGGTGAGAGACTAGGCCAAGAAAGTAGTATGTGCCATTATTGACCAATGGCTCAGCACAAAACATGCATACACTTGCGCACGAGTTGGAGTTGATTTGAAGAAGTAGGAAGGTTTTGTTGGACTAGTAGCCTTGAAAAACAGATATGGTCCTTGAAAAACTCCTTGAAAAGTCCTTGAAAATCAAACATAAATTTCTGTTATGAACCATGTTTTTATTTTATTTTATTTTATTTTATTTTATTTTATTTAGGTCAAGGATGAAGTAATCGTTACCATAGTGTAGTATTTTATTTCCGTATCCGTGAATGGTAGCATGTTTTATAACGTAGAACATTACTCAAAAAGTCAACTTCTACAAAGAAATAACCTTATCTGTTGGACTGCTTGAGTCTAATTTGCTTCTTTGCTTTCAGTGTCACTTTGGCAGCAGCGCACTGATAGGGTTTAAACTAGTTTTTATGCAAGCCAAACCAATCAAATTTGTTGTTAGGCAGTTGCAAAAGCACAGAAAAAGGAATAGAGCGGTCCAGTTCCCTAAATTGCCTTGACCACAGGAAACTCAGTGGAAACTAAGGAGTCATGAGTGAGAATAAAAATCAGCTGTATGTTACGATTGCGGACTTCTAGTCTATAAGAGATGGACTTTGGTTTCCTCTTTTGATTTGTCAGACACTGAACGGAATTTGGAATCTTGCCATACTAATAGATCCTAATATCAACTGTTCAGTATAATGAACCGGCATTTAAAACGCTTTTAACAAACGCTCGGGCGACAATTCGCGTTTCTATTACACTTCCAGATTATCGTATTGAAGAGCTAGCTAGCAGTACTCGACTTTGTTATGTGTTAGGGAACGGACCGACGTGCTCAACTGTTTGTTGCATGTTGCTTCCCCGCCCAATGTTGTAGTAAAGTATTAGTAGCTAAGACACCTTCCATTTGTCATGTCAGTCTGGCCGGCTCGAGCAGTCAGTTCTCAATAGAATGGGGCAACTTTCGCAACTAGTTCAGACTAGCCGCGTGTCACTGGAATAGAAGTACTGAGCAATTCTCCTGTTCTGGTGAGAAGCAATTTATAGAGACACAGGGCGCTGAACTGACTGGCCAGACTGTCTCCGCTACTGGAATAGAAGTATTGCGCAGTTCTCCTGTTCTGGTGTGCAGCAATATAGAAACACGGAGCCCAGAAGTGACAGCTCTGACTGGCTGGAACTGACAAATGAAAAGCGCCCTAACAAGACAATATATGAGGAAATGAGATTGCGAGTGAAGTCTGAATAGATATTGCATTCTGCTCTGAGCACCAAACGGGTGAAGTACAACTATTTATTTATTTATTTATTTGATAGCGTCGTATTGTATTTTTGGCCGTCACCTTGCTACTTTGTCGCTGCTCCTAATTAGATGGTGTTTACACGATACCGGAATGAGTTCGTTCCAGAACGAAACATAATTTTCGTACCACGTTTACATGGAAGAGGTTCATACAAGAATGGAACTGATCACCAGACGTGAGAAAACAACTCAAAATTAGAAGAATCCTGTAAACGAATATAGGGTTTCAGAGTGGAACCGAGGTGAACTCGTTCCGGAATGAAACTCGATCCGGTCTCACGTAAACACCACTTTAAGAAGGTGGGGAAGGGATAGATTGCCTTCCTCGATAAAGAACCACCGCGACCACCTGTAGTGTATTATTGACAGACGATTTCCGCCAAACAGATTTTAGAATTTGAATTCCAAGATTTTCGTTTAACAAAACGTTTACTTTGGCATATATTTGTGAGATTGCAAGCAATAGAATTCGCATCAGTTCTTTGCAAAATTAGTTTAAAGATGTGCTTCACCAGTTTATCGCGACTGAAAACTGAGTGATAGTCAATAGAGAATTTAATATATTGTATAAAGCTCCATTTGGGATTACCTTGAATCCAACTGTGTAGAATGACAAATTACTATACTGTGGGTACCACCCACAGGAGTGCTATAAAGGACGACCACCTGGTACTTTTCTATACCGCTAAAAATTTTGCTGATAGCTAAAATGCCTTATTTGGCGACACGCGGCCCTAGTATTGGCCAGGTGTTGACTGCCGTGTTCCAAATATATTGATTTGTAAATAAAGTTTTTAACATTGACTGGTTTGGTTTATAGCCAGAGTATTGTGTCCACTTCTGATGTTCGCGCATATGCGTTCATATAGAAGGATTTAAGCTCTTGTTTTTAGGGGGCTTCCAGTTATTAGGCCTGCATGGGGTCGGAAAAATTGGAAGGTGAGTTTTGAAATTTTATCCAACTCCCATCCAAAACAGAACAAAACAGCACCACCTCCAACCTCCCTATTTTTATAGAGCGTGTTGTTAGACTTTTAACACAGTTCGGCGTTAGCACCTTTGAGCGGATTTCTCGCGAGTGTTAAAAAAGTCATGTCTTGTCTTTGTGATGTCATGTCTTGTCTTTGTGATTCCATTGGTTCATCAATTTACTTCTAGCAAATCACGAAAGGACGCAATAACACTATCGTTTCTTAGCCAATAACGCTTCAGAGTAGTGGCAAGACATTACAAGACAACGGGTACGTGCGCGCATGCTCTGCATTTTGGCGCCACAACCTTGCGACGCGTGCCACTTTCCTGCCAATTTACAGCAACTTTATTGGCTAAATGTACCGCAGAATCTAATGTATTATAATGTCTTCTTTTGGTTATTCGACACTCATGCGAAACTCGCTCTAATGAGCTTGACAGTCTTCAATTAAAATGTTTAAAGGTTCAAAGGTGTTTAGAATTGAAAATATTTGTTGATAAACATCACATCAGCTAAAATCGGTCTGTGCAGGTTTCGTACGGGTCATGCATGGAAAACCTGGAAAGTCATGGAATTTGGGTTTGGGTCATGGAAAGTCATGGAAAACGAAGTTCAGTGTACAAAAGTACTTGTCTGATCAATTTGTGTTTTTATGTATGAAAAATTGAAGTTTAAGCCGCATTCATTAAAAACCAGGAGGGGGGAGGAGGAAATAAGAGAGGATATTTATTTTTATAGACATCAACCAAGCCAACTTTCAGTCTCAGGAACGCAGGAAAATGGCATTTTTAGAGATTCAAATCTAAAACTTTTCCAGGGACATGCCCCCAGACCCTACTAAGTAGTTGTGAATTGTTACATACAAACAAGAAAAAATGTTTCAAATTTAGTTTTTTCAATTTTGTA
>JANVCK010095436.1:0-11884 GCA_026546655.1 Epizoanthus illoricatus
AAATACTCAATGTTGGTAATAAAAAAAGTAAAAAAATCCTTAATAATTTGTCAGCCAAAATTTGTTTTAAATTTCCTCGGTGTGGCCCACCCCACCCCCCCCCCCCCCCTCCTGTGGCTTAGTCTGATACATGTAGGCACGAGAAACTGAAAGTAGAAACCCTTGAGGCATGAACCCACTTCTCACAAAAACTTTTTGAAGTCTTGGTTTTCTGGAATTATGGTATATCCTGCATTTTCAATGTAGCATTAGAATAAAAAGTTAGAAAAATCTCCCATAATTGGCTGTTTCAAACTTAAGGCTTTAATAGTAAGTTTAAAATACATGTATATTGTCTTTACTGTGTCAGACACTACCCTTTAGAACTGGACACACAAGTCCAGTCAAACTATAGTGACATTATGTCAGGTGTATGGCCTAAAATGAAAACCCTGTAAGTCGTGTACATGTACATAGAGCGGATTTCGCATGAGTGTCGAAAAAGTGATGCTTTGTCTTTGCAATGTCTTTACTTTGCGGTTCCATTGGTTCATCAATTTACGTCCAGCGAATCACAAAAGGAAGAAATAACACTATTGTTTCTTAGCCAATCACACTTCATAATAATGACAAGAAGACATTACAAGAAGACATTACAAGACAACACGTACATGCGTGCGCATGCACTGCATTTTGGCGTCACAACCTTGTGATGCATGCTATTTTCCAGCCACCTCATTGGCTGAATGTACTGCTGAATCTAATGTATTGTAATGTCTTTGCTTATGGTTACATGTATTCGACACTCATGCAAAATGCGCTCTAATCTACATGTATTTACATGCACCTGTTTATTAAATCCATGCTTCTCTTCAATCACAAACGTACTGTAAAGACTCCATGGCAGGTCAGTAACGGTACTGAACAATACAGTTAACAACAAGAACACCACTGACTGTGTAATCTGAAGAGGCAATAACAATTACAGTAAGTACTGTAAATTACAGTCTGTGAGAGTACACTGTCTGAAGAAATTACACCACATTCCGTCATATTTTCATCTGTGCGGCCTGTGAATGGACTCGGTTGTCCCAAGTTCAAGCATACCTATTGGAGCACGTCTGTTGCCAGTTCCAAATTTTAATTCCAGACCTTTAACTTCAAGATGTTATTATTTCAGGATTTTGTGGACCACCTGAAAACCAGTTGATCAACTAAACATGTATCCACATGTATTTTAATTAAACATGTATTAAAGTCTGCCTTCCCTAGATCATAATTATGATTTAATAGTGCCTATATACATGTAACACCAAAATCACATGGATTTTGATGCCATAGCACAGCATTACTGAAATTACCTGACAGCAACTTTTTTAAACAATAACAAGATCCTGTTTTTAAGTAGACCTTGTGAAAGTTCCAATTTTATGAAGCCAGGTTAGGGAGGGGCATTTCTGATCAAATTCACGACTAATATCAAGTCCATCAACCTTACCCATAGTGATATCATTGTGATGGCTCGTTAACCAAGCATTCGAGTTAAAATTTTTGCTCAGTTTGCTAATAATTAATAGGAACTGACCACTCCTAGATCTTAGCATTTTTACAAAAGTGCAAATGTATGTATACATTTGAGCTTATTTTGCAAAAAATGTATACAATGTGACAAAACTGATAATACGTTATTCATTAGCCTCCAAAAACACATTTATAAATTTACGAATAGGACTGATAATAAAGAACCTGCGGATATCCGGATATCCAGTCTGGATATTTCATTAAGCAATTCTACCACAACTTGAAATAACTTGTAGATCTACATGTAGAGTGATCACATATTCCACACTAGTTTAATAGTAAAGACAAAAAAAATACTACATCACTCATGAGTTTGGGTCGACTATGGTAACTATACCTCATACTCAGCGCCATATCCGTATCTGCCTGTGATTTCTCCTGCTACTCCCCACAAAAATGGAATTCCTCCAAGAAGAAGGATCAGCTGGAAACGAAATGTGAATATGGTGTATAAGGAAAGAGATCATAAACAAACATATTAATATTTTGATTGGAACCCACATTTTTACCATGGCAGTGACTGGCACCTCCAAACATAAGCCACCACCCCCCCCCCTAAAAAAAAAGTAAGCCCGAGAAATATTACTTTTAACACAAAATATAAGCCCCTGGAGGCATTATTTTTATAATTTTATGGCACATATATAAACAGGGTTCATATGCGTCACTTCATTTGAAACTTAAAAACTTTTTTTAGTCCTTAAAAGAACTTTCAAGGACCATTTCATGACATTTTTGAGGAACAAAGAACACGATCATTTCATTCAGGGTAAAGCTAATGATTTAGTTGTAAGAGTTGCATCTGTCAATTTTGCTGAATTTACAGTAATGTAGAATTACAAGTGGTTATCAGTTGAGCAGACAAAACACAAAAGGCACCATTTCAAGTTGAATTTCCAAAAATTTTCCGGTGAAGAAAGTCACGCCTTTGGAGCTCAAAAAATCCGTGGACCCCCTTAAAACCAATATGGACCTGCTTTAGCAAAAATCTGCTACATCTCGTTAAAGACTTTTGAGTACTTAAATTTCTATTTCAAACTTTCAGGACTTTTGAGGATTTTCAGGACCTGTACTAATCCTGCAAATAAAAAACTGTCTGGTAGTTAATTTACTTACTGTCATTTCAATCTGTGAGTAAGCTCCTGAGTAAAATCCAAATGTACTGCGATCAAGCTGATATAGCCTTGCTTTCTCAAATGTCTCATGCTCTAACACATCCCTCAGCTCCACAGGGATGTCACGTGTGTACTTTATCACCTTGTGCTGTGATGTGCAAAGACACAGTGGTCAGGAATAGAGTTCGACCTTCTATCAATCACAAAACAAATCAGGCTTCCCGTTCTATTGCCCTGTTGTTCCCCACTGATATTCTCAAGTCCTAAATAATCGTACAGGGTCAAATTATAATATGGGGTGGAAAAATCTGCAGTTATCAATAATAGTATAGGGTGGTATTGTTTATTGTGTTCCCGGATTTTTCGAGAGAAAAATATTTGGGCAAGGAGGAAATGAATAATGTCAAAATTTGATTATGTGTGGACCATGAATCAGGTCCATGCACCAACTACAGGTGCATGCCCAGTTTGCATGAATAAACACCTAATTGTATCCCAAGATCTTGTTCTGGTTCTAAAATGTTCTAAAATTAAAAGGTTCAGGTGCTTGTTGACAGGAACTTGGGCATATGCAGTTGATGTATGGGCTTGATTTATAGTCCATACACAATCAAATTTTGCCAGATCTTGTTTCCTTGTTCCCCTCCCTCCTGCCACTTTCTTCCTCAAAACTTCCAAAACAAGATCAGGGTGGAATAAAATAACATACATGTATATATGTAGGGTGGTTCGCTATTACTGACCTGAAGAGACTATCACATAAGGTGGAGTGCTTAGCAAACAAGGTGTCGAGATTTAGGAACTTGAGGTTGTCGTGGTATGAACAATTAGGTGAAATTATGCTGATGGCCATCTTCTAAATACACTCCAACTTGTCACTCAAGTACTTTGGCAAGGAGTGGTGGAAGAGTGGGGCACAGTATTCAAGGATAGGTCTTTTGCATGTGCAATAAAAATTAGCAATATCCTGTGCTGGAAACTTTGCTCACTTGGGACCTATGCATATTGGAGATCTATGCCAAGGTTAGAGAATTGCTGGAGTGGGTAATTGTCACTATGGGTGCCAAAGGTACAAATTTCTTAGGGGAGTCATGGGCATGTTCCCCTGGCTGGATACTTTTACTGCAGGACTCATAGAAATATTCAACCATACTACACACTATACTGTTCAATAAGATACATGTATCTACTAGTACTTTCACTTTGCTAGATACATTCAACATGATTGTATCTAGTCTTCTAAACTAAAGCCGTTGTCGCATGTGTTGGTTCTCATTCGGATTTCACCGAACACTGGTTATCAGCATGTTTATTACATCTAAAATATGGATGCCATGTGGTGATGTGCTGAAGCTCTTTTATGATACTTTGAGCAGTCAGCATGAAGTATTAATACAATCATGTGATGTAGTTCACATCAACTGAAGACAGGAACGGAAGCTAATGATTAAAGTTATTTAAACTACAATCGTTATGGGCAGAGGCACATAAAGTGGACTACAGCTAACTTGAATTAAATTTAAATGACACAGCTCATACCTGCCGGTAGGAGAGATAGTTCTCCCACAAATAAACGAGCCACAAAAACAGCAAAACTGCATTCAAAATGTCCACCATCTTGGAAAGTACACTAATGAGCCCCTAGCATATCCGTCAGCGGTAATGACTGCATGGCATGCGTGACTTTTGGGTTTGAGAGAATTTAGATTTGGATCAGAGATCGTGGAATCACAAAAGAGTGTTTGTTTTTGTTTGGTCGTGGGGCGACGGCAGTAAACGATTTATATTTATATCGATTTCTTATGCATAATGAAATTTAAAGTGGCATTTTGGTAATAATGAATTACTACTGAATAGTCGTAATTAAAAAAGGCCTATGCATTGTCCGTGTTTACAAGATAGCTGCTGAAATTCGAGAATAGGTTGTTTTGACTGCGTGACAGACATGCTATCAGTTTCAACTAGCTTTGAATTTGAAGGCAGCGGAAGTCAAAGAATTTGCAGCGCAATGAACAAATGACGGAGGATTTGAAGACTTCATCATGGGCAATGGAGTCTCGAACAGTTCGATCTCTCAAAATCCCGTTATAACGCAACAGCGGCTTCCTACAGTTACCCGAACGGTTGAGACCACTACAATCATTGATGACGGTAGTCATGATCAAGACCCAAAACGTGGCTACCGCGGGAATTCACATTATGGGGGCTGCACGCACGATGCGGTAGATGGCCCTGACTATGACTATTGTCGAGGCTATTCTAGTTCACAGAACCCAGGCTCTTATAATAGTGCCTTATACAACAATCAATATGGTTATGATGAAGAGATCGAGTACGCTGTTGCGCCTAGTGCTCCCAGTGTCAGCACAATAAGTCAAACGAGACGACAAAAGGATAAGCCACACAAGAAACAGCCACATTTGACTTCTGTTGGGGGCAAACTCAAGGAGACTAATGGCGTTGATGGTAACTCATATTATGAAACAAATGACGTAGCCGAGTACAGTGAGGCGGGCACTGCAAGCAACACCGATGAGCTAGTGTTTGAAGTGTATCACTGTGAGAACGGCAGAGATTATACAGTACTGAATGATAATGGTTCACGGTTCTACCTGGATTCCTGGGCAACTGGTAAGTCTGTGGGAAGGGGGTTAGGGGAAGGATATTTTCATGACCCGCAATCCGGAGGGGGAATACGTAGGTGTATTTTTGGTCTACGGGTATGTGCCAATATGTGCCATTCGCCACTCCAAGCCCCTACCCCAGTTTAGTCACTTTTGTTGCCAGTTTATAGCTAGTGACCTCATCGTAGTCACTTTTTTGTAAATAGAAAAAATACAACCCCATCTTAGTCATTTTCAATTACAAAAATATGACCCTTTTTGTCTGTAGTTAGGCCATCGCCATAAAATGTTTCATTTCCCATCGCCATCTGTCTCATGATGATTCTGGCGGCAAATTATGGCAAATGATGAGTAATGATGGTAATGATAGGTGAATGAATGGGCTATTTATATTCTATGGGTTATGGGTAGTGATAGTAAACCATAGTGAATGAGTGACAAACCTATAGGTAGGGATAAGAGCTGTGAGGATTGAAGGCCCTGATCAAGTTTTTCTAATGCTCTAGACACCTACCTGCACCCATTTCAATTATGTTTTATAAATTTTGCATCATTTCCATTGCTATCATAACCACTCCTTCACTATCATTTACCATCATTTACCATATAAATTTTATCACCAAAATAAATTATAATAGGGTACATTGTCTACAGAGGCCACTTGTAGTTTGTCAGTAAAGTTGAAAGAGGGTGAGTGAGGGCAAGTGAGGGTGAGTGGTGGTAAAGGAGAGTGATGGAGTTGGAGTGATAGGGTATATAAAGAGAGCATTTTGTATTTACATATATTATAAAATATTACCTTTACATATATGACAAGTGAAGTACATGAAATATATATATTGAAAGTGGTCTATTGAATTGCACTTCAGAGGTCTTCAGAGGTCAGAGGGCCAAGGAGAATGTCTGAGTTTCAGGCTACTGCGCATGCCCCAGATAATTATTACAAGTTAACTTGAAACTTATACTCTGGGTACCAGCCAGAGCTTCTTTAAACTGTTAATCCCTTGCAGCTAGGACAGAACTAACAGTAAGAGTGTGCACCTTTGACACTAATAATTTATCTTAACAGACCTAGGGCCTGTTCAACATGACAAAAAAATCCAAATTTTTACACTCTAATTAAGATACAGTACTAACAAATTTTAAACCATATGTGTAATTTGATTGAGAGATTGAATACCACATGTATGCCCTATCTACATGTAATAAGGTAAATTTGTCTGTCTGAGACTAAAAAGAAATCATACGCAATCAATCAGGTAACACACCCTACATAGGTTTTGTAAGGGAATACTTACCCTAATCATCTGCCCCAAAAGAAAGAGGTTGAAGGGGTAGGAGTGAACCTGTTTACATGGAGATTGGGTATTATCGAGGATTTGTTCAAGACCCAACTCATGTTTACATACGTGTATTACATTTCATTTCATTTTTTTAAAATGCTAAATGGATGCTCATATTTGAACATACAAACGTATTAAGCTTCTAGGCTAGTATCCACAGTGTCTTTCACAACACAATCTGTGCACAGGGATGTTAAGCCATAATGGTATATTCTGCTGACATCCTATTGGGGAGCCTAAAAGAACCCCCAGTGTCCCTTCAATAGCGGATCTAGAGGAGGGGCCATATTTTTTATGGATGATTTTATTGTCTGAAGCAAACAAAATTTAAATGCCATTTTAGAGGCTCTATTTTTAAAAATTTTCCCAGAGAAGCATGCCCCTGAACCCCCCTAGAACCTTATGCCCTTGGCACTGCTTTTTATCATTTCAATGGTGCCCCTCCTTTTTGAAATTCCTAGATCCATCTCTGGCACATATCAGTAAGAGTTGGCTAATGGCAGTGTTGTAGTCTGTTTGTTGAGGGCACTACTCACGGCTGTCTCAGATACGATAGTAATTATAATTGTGAAATGCGTTCAGCAGTCTGGCATGAAGACCCTCAATCACTAAACATACTCATTCACTTTTATTAATAATTGTTACAATTTCTGAGGGTTTTTTTTACAGCTGGCTGTCGTAACATCTACTTATACTGTTTTATGTGTGTTACACCCACAACAGGTGTTATGGGTTACTGGTTCAGTTGAGAACCATGGTATGCAACTGTAGAGATACCTCTCTTGGGACTGATACATTACTTCAGCCATTTATTCACTCGTCAGCTGAAGAACGTTCTTATTTTCTTTTACTTCAGATGAATGGCAGCCGTTCCCTGCTGATTGGTTGCAGTATGGTTGGGTGGAGGTGATGTCCAGAGCAGGCACTGCCCAAGTGTCACCGGGGGTGTCTCCCAGTGACGTTAACATTGAGAACACTGATGCAACACAAAGTGACTCAGATGACCGCATGGGATCACTGGAACATCCCAATAAAGGTAATGCACCTATCAATGTCAACCCCAAGGGGGAGGGGGGGGGGCACTAGATGGGATTTGAATCAAAACATAAAAAGTTGTCAAATTTCCAAGGGTGAGACAGATTTCTGTCAAATCAGGTCAAATCTATATATAGTAATTACATACCAAAAATATTTCCAGGGATCGATTTCACTGTCAAATTCCCTACTCTGTGGAGAAGGACTTTTGTCAAATCCCTGCCCATTGCCCCCTGCCCCCACCCTTCCTTTAAGATTTACATTGATAGGTGCATAAGTTCAAACATAGAATGACAATAACGGTGACAAGCACAAGAACATCAGTCTACTATCACAAGAACAATACTTCAACAAAGACCACATTGAACAGAGATAATGATTTATCTATCTGTGAGTACATGTATATATCATATTTGATTATCAGTGTTATTAGCAGTATTTTAGGTTCTATAATATATGGAATATGCATGTATAGCGAAATATTTTATTCTATTTTAGTGCACATAACCCCACAATTTGCAAGCATTTCTGTCTCCGTGTGTATATTTTACGGCTTTATCTATTATAGATCTATC
Organism: Epizoanthus illoricatus; assembly: GCA_026546655.1. Lineage (NCBI taxonomy): Eukaryota > Metazoa > Cnidaria > Anthozoa > Zoantharia > Epizoanthidae > Epizoanthus > Epizoanthus illoricatus. The sequence goes on from JANVCK010095436.1 coordinate 8,253, forward strand.
CATCTACCTATCCATTTTGCTATCTGTGTGTATATCTATCTACAGTACAGCTCGCGATCGTGAGGTACATAACATCGAGTCTTTGCGAGTGCATTATTTACTCGTTCCGGTAAGCCGACTCGCGCGTACTTTTGATATAATATTCATGAATATCTATTGCGTGAGACGTGATTACTCGCGCGTACAAAAGAGTATTTGCGCGTGCAAAGCTTCCATACTGTGTTGCGTCTAGTATTGGCAAAATAAAGCCAAAGATAACAAGTAACGTCCGCCATGAGATACAAACTAACAGATGAATGTTCGATGCGTTTAGTATACTCAGAAGATTTTATCCATTGCGTTGAAATTCTGTTCAACGTCTTTTCGAAATTGACATGACTGAGAGACGTAAACTCCGACATTTTACAAAATTATGAAATGATTATCTCAGTTCTGGCTTATCTTCCTGCCTGCCCTTCTGTCTGCCTCTGGCTGACTGTCTGTCTATCTACTTCAGCCACAAAACAAGCTTGCGTAACCATATTAAATGACAACCACAAAAATAATTACAACCACAAACTAGAACAAGCATAAAACAACCATAACTACTGCTTGTAGCTTGTCAATAGGCTCTAATCGTCTTTGCAATTACCCCACTAACTCTCCTTTATATTACCTCCATGTAAATCAGTTTTGCCAGTAACTCCCCACTAAATGTAATTTTAAAATGTCTGTTTCTTTTCAGGAAAGTTGACAACGTACTTCTTTGAAGAGAAACTCAATGTGCCTACTGTATTTGACCCTGATTCTGGGGCATGGATGAAATTGCCTCTTTGCTGGGAGATGACTCATCCTTCTGTGCAGAAACTGATTGGTACTGTTCAACAGTCGGCGCCATATTGGAGAAACAAGTTTGAAATCCTGGCAACGTTACGGCAGTGTAACTACGACACGGACGAAGTTATTATGACATATCTGACTGTCATGGATGGGGATGAGTTGTGCAATGCTAGTATCTGTGACGAATCTGAAGGGAATGAAGAGCTCACGAAAGCTAGAGAGAGAATAGCTCAGCTCGAAGAGTCCCTGAAGGTTAAAAATGCAGAACTTGAACAAACACAAGAGAGAAACACTCAGCTCAAGACGCAGTTAAGCACAACAGAAGAAACAGCAAAGCAGCTTCAGATTGAAATGGCAGCTACCAGTAGTGATTTACGGATTGCAAAGGAAAAGCTACAACACCAACAGGAAGCAAAACCCATAACTCCTCAGATTGTGCACGTCCCCACCGCAGTGGAGGGACCAACGGTTTCACCCTCAACTGTCAAAGCTGTGCAACTGTCGACGGCTGCCCTCTCAGAGTCGCTGAAACAGATTCGAAATGCTCTGGCCGGGGGAATGGGTGGGATACAAATTGTCCTTAAGCAGGCGATGAATTCACTGACTCAGCTGAAGAACACCAAAAATGACAACAGCAAAGAAGTTGAAGAGCTCAGGAGACTCTACCACAAAGAAGTCTTGCAAAGAAAACTCCTTTACAACCAGCTCCAGGAGCTACGGGGAAATATCAGGGTTTTCTGCAGATGTCGTTATGACTCTAGGGTGACAGTGGCTTTGGCATTTCCATCAGATGAGGAGATTCAGGGAAGGTCTGCTAACGGGCAGACCAAGACTTTCCAGTTTGACCGAGTGTTCACACCATCGAGTACACAGGAAGAAGTGTTTCAAGATACCTTGCAGCTGATCACGTCTTGTGTTGATGGGTATAACGTGTGTATTATGGCGTATGGACAGACAGGTGAGAAAATAGAGAATAGAAAGAGTGAAGTCAGTGGAGAGATTGATAGAGGAACAGAAAGTGGAGAAAGTGGATACAAACAGAAACAAGGATAAGGAATGGAATGGAATGGAATGGAATGAAAAAGGAAAAAGTGAAAGAATAAATAAGTAACGAATTAAAGATAAATATGTTACAGATGAGCACAAGTATAAACAAAATTTGAAAGATACAAAGTAAAGAAAGATGGAGAAGATGGAGGAAAGGAGAGACGAGGGAGGAAGGAAGGAAGGAAGGAAGGAAGGAAAGAAGGAAGGAAGGAAGGAAGGAAGGAAGGAAGGAAGGAAGGAAGAGGAGAGGAGAGGAGAGAGCGAGTGAGAAAGGAAAGAAGGAGGGAGGGCAAAAGGGACTGGGATAGGAAGGAGGGCGGAATTAGAGAATAATGGAGAGAGGCGAGGACAGAAGCAACCAAGCAAATAAAATTGGAATGACAGTGGCTAGAAAGAGGTGGTGGTTGTGTTGAGCCTAACGCAATTGTAGAAGGGTTGCAATGACCATGTTATGAAGTCCATTAAAGTTTTGGCCACTACCTTTAATCTGGAAAATCTATAGCGCACTAAGAATTCACTCCTTCAGAATCAATGTCTGCTTTGTTATTCGTTTTTATAGGTTCAGGTAAGACTTTTACCATGATGGGTCCTGAATCCAACCCAGGCGTGAACATCAGAGCGATACAGGAACTGTTGCGAGTTTGTGAAGAGAGAACTAATGTGGATTACACCATGAAAGTGTCGATGGTTGAAGTTTACAATGAAACCTTAAGAGATTTGTTGTCTGGTTCTCAAACAACCAAACAACAACTTACGATTCAGATGAGAGGCAAGCAGTTGATTGTAACTGACTTGATCGAGGAAGAAGTGAGAACTACTGAAGATATTAAAGAAATTATGACAAAAGGTTCGTAGCATTATTAAAGTGATCCTCGGCTGTTTTAACAAGTGGTGCCCAAAATGTTCACTGAACATAAATTAGTCCATATACATAGCGGGAAAGCTTTAATTTTGTCCGGTAAGAGTGTAAATCGGGATTCTGTGAGAGCTATTTGGCCATTTGAAATTCCTGCGCGCCGCTACCCTGAAATGTGACGTCTTATGGTTGCAGTGCCAGGCCCCACATATAGTGATCTCCTAAAGTCTTACAGCAAGGTTTGTCATGCATAAACGTAAAGACTGCTAATGATCTGATTTTATTACAATTTGCGTCAGTGTCTTATTACAATTTGCGTAGATCTCAATTATTACAAAATGCTGCAAGAGTTTATTACAAAATGCGTAGTAAAATGTATTACAAAATGCCGCAACTGTTATTACAAAATGCGTAAGTTATTACAAAACGCTGCAACCCCTTATTACAAAACGCGTAGGTTATTACAAAACGCATCGTTATTACAAAATGCCGCAGTACAGACTCTATTGACGTCGCTGATGGCGAAATAATATATGGACAATGCATTAATTTTGAATATCCATCATTTGGCTCCTTTCAAAAGGAAACAATCACAACCGGGAGTAGGTTGGCGTACTGTCACCAGCCATTCTAGATAGCATTTTGTTCAATCCTGTAACTGACGCTATTATAGCTGCGAGGGCTACCAGTTATTCTGTTTTTATTGTCACGTGTTTACCCTCGCAAAATAAAGTTATTATTATTATTATTATTATTATTATTACTAGCATGGTAGCGATAATATCGTTTATAAGGTCACATCGAACGTAACAACTTACAAATAGAAATAGCTAGGCGTTTCCATTTCAACTACGTCTCACATCACTTTAATTATTAATTATTCAAGTATTAACTCTTCTAAAATGTCTTT
>JANVCK010095659.1:0-11883 GCA_026546655.1 Epizoanthus illoricatus
ATTAAGAGAATAATAGGTCAAAATTTTGACAAGAGTGGGAATAATTTGGGAAATTTTGTTAAAATTTGCTTGCCAGTAAAGAGATATTCAGTATTTCAGTTGTTTTGATACTTGGGCGTATGGCTATCTTGACAAGTTCAGCTTCAATCTGCGTTCGTAATAGAGTCAACAATGTAGTTTTTTCTTTAATTTAAAAAACTTCGGGAAAACGATTTCCAGCTAAACAAATCAGTAACTGAGACCGGGAATAATTTCCGGAAGCGTAAAATTTACCCAATTTTAAAATTAGGGTTTTCTATGCTATTGATCGTTTTCACGTGACACCATCAAAGCTCTATAATAACCGTAGAGCTATTATTTTGAAAAGATTCAGATGTCGGCATCAAAAGTATTCTTTAAAAATTTAACGTCGATGCATACAATGATTCGTTTTTTAGTTGCAGTATTTTGAATTTTGTGACAGTCTGACTCAGCATATTTCCTAATTGTCATGAAAATTCATATATTTTGGCAAATTTAAAATTTTACGCCTCGATAAACCTTTAAAAGTGATAGCTAAAGTGTTTGTAAGTGATAAAAAACAGTTTTATTCGTAGAGTACATTTTTGGCCACCATATTGCTCCTTTGGTACACAAACATAGCCGCCATATACTAATTACAGTAAATATTTTTAATAGCTTGGTAAAGGAGTACCCTGTTGCTCTAATGTTTTTGGTCATTTGTATATTTTTATCTGCTCTGTACAAAACATATAAAATATTGTTCTAATATTAGATTTTTTCTTTGAACACGTGTAAAACGATCTATAGCACAGGAAACATTTTTTCCCAGTTTACCAAAAAATACTCGAAACTTGGCAAATTTTCACTTCATAACAATATACTAGGCACTGCACTTCAATGCAAAATCCTTCATATATTATATTCTAACTGTGAAATTTTGCGTGCATAGAAACAGTCGGGAAGATAAACTCGGTGAAAATCTTACAGAAGTGTTTCTGTGCCGTATTGTAGCACAGAATATATTTGGATTTTACTAAAAAAATACTCAAAACTTGGCGAAATTTCACATCATAAGTAATATACTTGACACTGCTTTCCAATACAAAAATTTCTTATACAGTAAAAACCTGTATATAAGAACTTAAACTTTTTCTAAATCATCCTGCAATAGCTTATTTATTTCACAGCTAATGATACCTAACGATAACTAATCATACCTAATGATAGCTAATGATAGCTAATGATATCTAATAGCAGCTAATGATATCTAATAGCAGCTAATGATACCTTATGATATCTAATGACAGTTAATGATACCTAAAGATAACTAATCATACCTAATGATAGCTAATGATATCTAATAGCAGCTAATGATACCTAATGTTATTTAGTGATAGCTAATGATACCTAACGATAGCTAGTGATATCTAAAACCCTTATTGCCGATTTCTTACTGCATACTGTCACATTAAATTCCCTCACTGTCACTGTCACTGTAGAAGTCGTTTAGCGTGACCTTATCAAAACCGTACTGGCGTCTGTTGCAGCAGTTCAGATATGAGCACCAGCCCTTCGAACGCCCGACCGCCAGCTCGCCCTTCATCCCCATGTCCCCAAACTTCACCTGCCGGTACTTATCTCTGCGATATGCCCGGATACGCAGTATGATACTGATCAGTAACAGGAACACAATTGGAACAGCCAACACCGAGAGGATGATAAGTGCTGGTATTACACCACTAGCTGAGTCTGGTTCATCACTTGGGCCCGGCGCATGGATTTTGATGAAGACTGGTGTCTGGTTATGTGTCATTGGTGGCGTTGAGTTCGTGGAATCGATGTACTTTGAGTTTGGGGGAGATGATGTCGCGTTCGCATGGTTACGTCCCAGAGTGCTTACTTGAGAATGATACACAGCTGTGGTTGGTTGATTCGATCCTAAGCGTTTGTTATCCTGCTGGACTGACGAGGCCTTGCTTCCACCCCCTTCTTCATTCTTGTCAGCTGGGTTAGCTTCTTCATTGACATTCACATGACTGGGATCAACGTTGAAGTTCTTGGCTAAAAAATCAATCATTATTTTAATTTATAACAATATTAACAATATCAATAATAATAACAATAATAATAATAATGAAATAATAATAATTAATAATAAACAATATTTAACCAGGGTGCCCATGATTTTGATTACTGCATATTTACATTAGAAAGGGAAGTTTAAAATACTTGTCACTAAAATGTATACGGTAAAACACAACTAGGGCCAGATCGCATGTAAAATTTGAACCTGTTATCGCATTTTTGATTGGCCCACAATGGACGAAATTTGACAGAATTAAATTGGGTTCTTTGTTTAAGTTTTTGCATTCGCTCATATGCGACCCAGGTATAGGATGACAGTTTATAATAGAACTACTAGAAAACAAACTAATAACAACTGTGATCATTCTATCACTCCAAGTTCAACATCAGTAAAACTACAGTAGCGATACCAATGGTTTGCTTGATGAAAGAAGCGAGTATTAAACTGATTTATTACCAAAATCCCGATACTCTTCAAGAATTATTGTACGGGAAAAAGGTAAATAACCAGGGTTCTCCGAGGAAACGTATAGTAGGAGGCAAAAATTTTTTCGTAGTGTGCAAAGGAGCAACAAGAGCACGAGTTGCTTTGGGGGTCCAGCGGCATGCGCACCCGGGAAAAGTTAAAAATCTACATTGTCTGAAACTGCGTTTCCTATATGTTCAGAGCAGTTTACAGGGAAACAGAGTCAAAAACCATGCTTTCTCAAGGACAATTATTCAGCGATCAGTAGCTGGAAGACGAGCACTCTGGTTCATGGCTTCCCATTCCCATTTCATTGGCATCTAGCGAATAGTGACAAAGTATTGCATTCGATCAACGATCTCACATGAAGTTACAGTAGGAATTTTGCTTCAAAGTCGATCTTTTTTACATTTATAATTTCATCCGATCCGATAGAATCTAAATCTAGATTTTGCGTAGACAACGCTCAAATTACACAAAAATAACAGTAAAACGGGGGGTTAAAACTTTTGTTTACCTTTGAAATTGTAGTAGTTTAGAATTAAGAGACTTGTAGTTTTTGTAATTTTTTAATTTGTTATTGTACAATGAAATCTCAAAAATGCAAAGTAACGAAAAAGAAACTAAAATTATCGAAGGTAGGAAATTTCCTGATATTTCAGTTAAAGTATAGTGGAAGGGTTGCCTGTAAAAACTAAGGTCTTAAGAACTTGACTGTTATAATGACTGGTCTCTAGGTATTGCCTTGTATTAGGACGCGAGTTCTCAAGACAACAAATAAAACTGAAATAAAAACTAGAAAATCGTGATGGATTTCGAAGGGTGTATTTTTTTAAAAGAATGGAAAAGAAATTTATTCCACCAAGTTATCTGCAGCTTGCACAAAAGTACACAATCTGAACATACCTGGGGTCGTCACATGACTAATGTCTACCAGTTTCCAGATCTTGTTTGGTCCAATCTCCACCACATACACCGCTGACCCATCAGTAGTGCTGGCCACATCATGAGGCTGACTGAATGTCACAGAACGTCCCTGGGTAAACAAAACACAGAAATGAACATCGTTTACAAGTGCCTTGTTTATCTCTTGTTCTTTTTCGGAAATTTTCATTTTTTTTTCAAGCGATGAAATCTGTTGTTTTGTGTTCGCCAAATCTTTGATAAAAAGCGCGAAATTTCTAAAATCGCGACGGAGGGGACATAGCGGGAAAACCCCAAGGCTGATTATTCATATGATTTTTCATTTTTTCACTAACCGGCAATGGTACATCAAGACTGTAAGTGTTTTATTTCCGTTACGGGTGCACAAAACTCGCGACAAAATCTTATCGGTGGGGTGGCGAGCCATATCAACCGCACAGTTTTAATATTCGTATATAATTATGACCCTTATTTTCCAGTGGGGGAGGGGAGGGGGGCAAGTTTCATGCTGCTACATAAAGTGTAAATTATAACATACACAAGAACGTTATTGCAACCCAAGATGCCAACTTTTTGGGGCATTTCTGGAACCGGTTATTGCACTAAAAACCAACTTTTCAGGACGTACATGGAACATTTAAAATAGGGGTACCCAGCAGCCCTTGGGCTCCCTGTTCGCGGGTTAATAGGTAGGGATAGAAAGGGTTTTCCGCCCTGTCAATGTCGGCATTATCAAGCTAAGAGTGAGCAAGGACCTGGAAACGAGAAAGAATAATAAAATGAAAAAACGTTGGAATGAGGAGATGTTGCACTGACCTTGCCTGAGCCCGCAGGCCAAGTACTCAGCAGACTGCCGTCATGTGTGCTCACTGTGAACCCCTGCACAATCACACTGCGGCCAGAATCAAAGGCTGCCCCGTTTACAACATACAGCACGCCCCCTGCAAAGGTTTCAAGTTAATGTACTTTTAGAAAATTCTGTACTGCCTAACGAACAACACTAAGAGCGTAATTAGATCACGAAGCAAAGCTTTACATAATCACATCATGTCTAGAGTGAAGGGTAGGTCCATTCACAACATACAGCACTCCACTGGCAAAATGTATTAAATGTGATATATCTGTAGCGATTCTGCAATGACTGAAGCGATGGGCAACAAAGTGGCAGTATAGCCCAGTGATTGGTGCTGTGACTCGGGATCCCGAGTTCGAGACTAGTGTCCACTTTTCCTGCTTAGTAGCCGAGCTTTCAAAAGAAAGACTCTGCCAGAATCGTGTCGTTTTTCTATTGAGCTTCTCCCAGGATCGTGGGAGAGACACACTCGTTTAGCAGGTTTTTTAAACCGGTTTGATATCTTCCTGGGTATAACTGCTGACATTTTGCGAGCCCACTATAAACTGACAGCAAAACGCCTGGATACGAGTCTCAATTCCAAGTTGCAAATCGTTGCGTGGCAACAGTTCGCACATGCTCAACAGGAAAACAGAGTCCTTTCTTTCACGTTCGTCGAGCGGGTAAACGAAAGCTCTGTTAGCAGGGTATAGTATCCACTCTGATCTGGTCTTGAATCTAGTGGTCCCGAGTTGAAGCCCAGCTCCAAGCCGCGTTTGTACAGAGACAATTGGAGAGGTTCCTGCCAGTTTGAGATTTTCTTACCATTGGCGGTTGGTCATAGAAATTACTGGGTCACCAGTAGTCATTAAATAAAGGCAATCAGTTTTATTTTCAAAGCTTCACTTCAGGTAAAATATTGAGTTCGCTTCCGGTTAAAAAAAGTAGCGTTGGAGCGAGGGGTAACGCAAAATAGGTGAGCGGGGTAGCAGAAAAACCTGACCTGACTGTCCTCCTTCCCCATCATAAAACTAAACTAATATATATTCACTAGTTACCGGCTTCACAGACATCCAAGTAAAAATGATTTATCTACATTTGAGGTTAGAATTAAACTTACCTTCTCTTTTATTATAGTCTACTGCAAAAACGCGTCCCCCAAACTCTGGCAGTGAGTACTCCTTTTGGAAGAAAAACGTTCTTGTGTCGAAGCTCTGTATGCGACCATTCTCTCTGTCTGTCACATAGAGCCTGTGGCCTGGATCATCCAGTGCCAGGCTGTGAGGTATGCTGAACGTACCCGGGACTGGATGTTTCCCCGCTGTGAATATAATTACATGGTTAAATGGGCCTCTGCCTGGCCAAAACACTGGAAGTTGATATCACCTCGCTGTTGTGAGATACGGCCAAATGATATCAACTAAGCAGCTCAATTCGATGAAACTATTATATAAACCAAAACAGTGATTCAGAGCTAAAGTGCAGGATGGCACAGATGGAAGTGGATTACGAATCATCAAAGTTGATTTCAATACTCAAGATTGGCGCGTAATTATATAATATCGTGGTTTGGACGATTTACTCTTCCTTTCATCACTCCTGGCGATATTTTCTTCGCATCTGAAGATATTTAATCTTAAAGCAAACTCTGCCCGCATAAATTTAGAAAAATATAACAAAATAGCCTTGAAACTGATCCCCTTTATAGTTAGTACTGATTCTGATCACAACTTGAACTATTTTCTACCAGTAAAACGAATCAGTGTCTTGTTTGTTCTTGTCACCCTTTAAGAGTTTCTTGTTTAGTACAGTTTTGTTCTCAATATCAATACTCTTATCGTGAATAAAGCCCTGGTTTTCACTAGCAACGCAGGGAAAAGCGCAAGCACAAAAGTATTTGTTTCGCCGTGAAAATGGGCTTGAGACAAGCACCGACGCAAGGAAAAGAACAACAATCAGAAGTTTTCTTTCTCCTTGTGCTTGCGCTTGTTCTTGTTCTTGCGTTTTGCTAGTGAAAACAGAACACAGCATAAGCACATAGGAGTATTCAACAGCTATTTATATTTGGCCAATTAAAACACTCCTTTTAACTCAGTAGTGAGCCTTGCACTTACAACTTTCATGGTTCGTTTTCACTTGACGCATGGCTCTTGTGTTTGTCCCTCGTTTGTGCTCGCACTACTAATGAAAACCAGGCATGAATACTACCTCCTATGGCCCATATTTAAACGTATAGCATCAAAAGCGCATCTTCACTTGTGATTTATGGGTTACATAAATGCAAGGTACACAACATATATTACCAGATGCAACGCCCCACGATTCCAGGAGTTCGCCTTTGGACGAGAATTTCATAATTCTGTTATTGCAATAACTAAAAAGAAAAAAAAAGCAATTCAGGAGATTAATAACACCCATCTTGTATTCTTTAATACTTGTTGACTACCTAGTGTAATATTTATTGATCAATTAATTAATAACTAATAGCATATACACCGGAGACCCAACTGGGTCATAAAGATCGTTTTAAAAATAATCGGACAATCAGGTAACCTCCAAAGCAGATATCTTACTCTCATTTCTTCTACAGATCCTGTTTAGAGGCTTGCTCTTCAATGTACTGCAGACAGCATTACACATGTGATGGAGATTCATTCTCTACAAATTGGCTGGTTTGTAATTGCACGATAGTTGTCTTTAGTTTGAAAAGTGATCTCAAAAATGTCTAAATGTAGGCATGCATTGTGCATGATAACAAGCTGCAAAGGTTAGTTGTATCGAAACCTACCCATCAGAAACAAAGAACTCTCCATTCCTCGTCACTGCTACGTCTGTAGGTTTACAGAAATGCTCATCATCAGACCCAGGCCTCAGCAACCGGCCGAGACTCAGTATTGGCTTGTCACTCCAGCCCTTCCCATTCACAGCTGGTCGAAACTTGAACACCTAACGACATCAACCACGCAATTGTGAAAATAGTTTTGCATCTTGTAAGTTACTGGGACTGTAATTGACTTTAATTTTGTATTTTCATTGCCTTATACCTGCTCTATATAAAATGGCTGTGAGTGTCTATAACTGTAATAAAAACACCCCAGAAGTTACAGAGCATGAGAGAAGTTTAAGAGTTTTACCCCTAATCCTATAATCCAGAGGCGATGCCTCTTGTCTCTCTTGCTTCTCGAGATCTCTACAACCCTCCGCGTACTTTTAACACAGTTCATAGACACAAGCAGCCGTTTTATATTGCTTTTATAAAACAGGGTGGCTATAACACATGCTCTGATTGGCTAGCAGCTGGCAAAATGAGTGTTTATATCAGAGGATAAAAACACTCGTTTTATCTTTGTCTTATTTCAATTTTATAAAAGCAACATAAAATGGCCGCTTGTGTCTATAAACTGTGACATAAACTGTGACATAAACATGCCTAAAGTTGTAGAGCACTCGTGGAACAAGAGAAACACTTGGTTTTGCCTCGTGTTCCTCTTAAACTTCGCTCGTGCTCTACAACTTTCAGCGTGTTTATATCACAGTTTATAGGCACTTACAGCCGTTTTATATTGCTTAATTCCAAAATAGCAATTAGATGAAGCTAAAGGAGTGTCTCTGTCCTCTGATGTAAACACTTAGCCAATCAGAGTTCATGTTATACCTTCCTTGTTTCATAAAACAACACATTTTTTGGTCACGGTTACTACTACGTGCAGTACAGCATTGTAAACCTGGAATGTTTCCTCATAGTTTGAATGAAATAATGTTTGAGTAATATAATTCAAAAGAGGCACACATCTAGAAACGATGTCATACACTGATGTTGAGGCATAAGAACTGCATGTAGGATATGAAGAGCATAAACGAAGCTGAATATTACAATTTCATGCCATGTAATGCCATTCCATGTCGCATAACATTAAAAATAGAAATTGAACAATTTTCAGTTTCATGATACGTAATGTCATTCATGCCACATTTATAACGTTACATCGTATTGTGTCATGAATATGATATATTACATCATATCGAATCATGTCACATCATGCTATGTTCATGTTGTCAATCACACCATACATTTAAGGACAATGCTGAAAGCCTTCCCATCTATTCTCCATTGCTATAACAAAATACACAGTACTTCTCTAATCCTACACACCTGGTGCATGGCTACATCCGTTACCCACAGGTTGTCCTCGTGATCAACACTCAAGCCATGTGGCAGGTAAAAACTACAACACAGTCACACAACAAGAAAAAGTATTAGGAAGGGCAGTGTTAGCAGGTAAACATTAGAACATGAGCAATGTATCTACTGCGTGGTATATTGCATAAAAAGCTGTGCGAGTAACAGAGCCTTTAGAATAAGACAAACCAAATGAGAACAGGAAGAAAAATAAACTGCACAAGTAGTGAGTGCACTCACAAGTTCCTGCCTCCTTGCCACAACACTCTGCCAGTATTTGGTGAAATAACTAGAATGGTGTCCTCTGCAATGGGCCCGAGAATACTAGCATCACTAAACCGGTTGTCTGCATCAAATGACCTGCAATAATATATTGAAAAACGTAATGCAACAAAGTTCTTCAACTGTATTCGGGTTCCAGTTATATACATCAGGAACATCACTGAGGCTATAGATCTACAAAAGCAATGCAGTACCTGTACTACTTTATCAAGCACAGAGCTGGAAATCAACAAGAGGAGAGAAACTGAATTTGTAAATGCACTTCATAACAAGTGATTGTAAATAATAACAAAGATAATACTCTGGGAAAACATAGCAGCTGATATAGACCTTCCACGGAATCACAAAATTGCTGTCCCCTTAATCCTCGTCCACAATTAGTGCTTGGGCATGTGTACAGGCACCTGTCTGAACGTAACATTTTTTCGGTGTCCATGCGAATGTCTCGGGACAGTAACCAGGCATGAACACCACCTGCAGAGGTAGGTACCAAGTATCTGTCTGAAGAGGATTTCGCTGGTACTGGATACTTTTTCCGGTGTTTCTTTGCAATTTACAAAATGAAAGGAAAGATGATAAGTGCAAAAAGGTTCGAAGATACCCTACTAAGACAGTAATACCTTGAATTCCAGTCTCGACTTGCACGATGAAAGACAATCACTTTACCAGTGGAGCTCACAGCCACACCCGACACCTGACCTAGTTGTACATTATCATGTGACAGGCTGGGCCACCTACTGACCACATGCAACCCAGTCGGTGGTGCTTGGCTAGCTGCTGGAGTCACATCATTGTGAGCTGATTCTCTTGTGGGTGCGATGTTCTCAGCAACATTGCCTGCCACACAAAACCACAATTAAATATTAATCCAAATCTAGCAGTCAGCAGCAGCGGCACATTGAGTGTCTTCAATAACAACAGGGCTCAAAATAACGGCTTGCTAGTCACCAGTCAAATGACTGGCCAAATAAGTTTTGGCCAGTCAAATATATAGTGAACTTTTAGGTCTTCAAAACATTAATTATTTGTACATTACTAAACTTTTTAGCTCAGTAAAAAATAACCACAGGCTGGGAACTTTTTGTTTCGCTTCGGTAGTTTGAAAATGTTCAATAGGACTGGAACAGCCTGGTTTCTGCTGCAATTGCTATGAAAATGAAAGTGTTGTATTAATTATGGATAATGCAGACACTAAACACAGTCACAAGATAAAAGGTGTTCAAATGGATGGGCAGAGAGAGAGAGAGGGAGAGAGAGAGAGAGGGAGAGAGAGAGAGAGATGGCTAGATCAATGGCTAGATACAGACAAACAAACAGACAGATGGATGGGTGTGTAAGTGCTAGGTGAATGAGTGGATACGTGGGAAGGTAAATAGGTGGGTGGACAAACAGTTGGATACTGGAATGATGTAAAGATGGAGGTACTGATATGGGGATGGATGTATTTCTGCACGTACATGTCTATAGCCGGGGAGATTGTCCAACAGACATATAACAGGACAGACTGACAGACAAATAAACAGACAGATAATTGGCTACACAAGTTGTAAGTATTGTACTATAAAACAGCGTCCTCAAGACTTCCTTCTCTACATTGTCTACATGTAGCATTCCAGATAATAAAACAGAAAAACCCCACTACAATCCCATGCATTATTCTCTTTCGTGACCTGCAGATTGAAACTCAAAGGTCATGTTCCTAAACAAGAAGTTCCAGTATAAATGGGATAGCCCCTACCCCCTTTCTCGCCTTGCAACTCGAAATTTGAAATTCAAATTGCAGAGGACTAGAGAAGCAAGCAAGTGTTTCAGTTCTCTCGTGTTAGAATACTAAATTTCTTATGCTAAAATGTAAATAAGCGAGAGAAAGTGAACAAAAGGAAACTAATATCTTAGTAATGATTTCCAAAAGCGCAATAACAGTGTACTTTCACTTGAGGGTTTGCTCAGAGTTTGGTTTGAATTTCACGCGATAGAATATCTCAGGGCCCACTCAAACAGAGGAACACATGTTGTGGAACTGTGACAGAGACAACTGAAAGTGAAATTGGCCTGGCCAAGTCCTTTTATACCGGAACTTCTTGACTGTTTATACCAGTGAACAGATACCTTCACTTGCCCAAGTAAGCTTCATCGTAGATACTGTTGTCTCTGCAATAGATGGCTTTAAAGTGCTCCGTCTTTTATGTCTGAATATTTCAACGTCTGACTGATAATTAACACCCTCTGGTAATGGAATGCTTGATTCTTTGGGAAAATGCCTAAATAATCTGTCATGGTCTTGTTCACCACAGTTCAGGTTTTCGTCTTCAAACTGTGAGCTTTTCTTGTAGTACATCATATAGAAATTACACATCTCGTCTGAACCTGTTGCCCTGTAAAAAGGAAGATTTTTTAATTTTTTAAAATCTACTATTAAAGGCAACCACGGCTGAAAAAACGTTTTATCTCAAACACAACCTTATTGTTGCTTTAGTCCAGATTGGCGGTTTAAAATCCAGGGTTCGTACTGTTTGCTTCATTTGAAATTTAAGGGCTTTTGTAGGACTTTTTAGGACCGTTTATAACAATTTTTGGACCTTCCGACACGGACACTTAAAAGCATTTGGGAGAGTCCTGGTTTTCCTCCTTTCCTGATCCAAACTTCAAGGAAAACAAATTCACAATTCAGTTCGCAGTCTACAATTTTCAGAGCTGTTTTTCGGACTTTTGAGGACCTTCACATTTTTTTAGGACTTTTGAGTACTAATATTTGCTTTTCGAAATTTAAGGACTTTTTAGGGTTTTTATGACCGTACGAACCTTGAAAATCATTGATTCTGTTCACAGGGCTAATGCCAACTAACCCCAATACTGCAGCTACTTACAATATTTGTTCAAAACATGTTCTTGCTTACCCTATGTGCACTGCTTGGTGGAGATGGTGTCCAACAGAGTTGTAAGTACAGCGGGCTGCCTGTGAAATTAAATGAGAGAACAGTCGGATAGCAGGTCAAAACACATGCATGCCCCACTTGAGGGACCCATTGGGGGACGGGGGATAGGGTTGGGGGCTGCCAATTGGGGAGTGGGGGTAGGGTTGGGGCTGCCCAGTGGGGGTGGGGGGGAGGG
>JANVCK010095881.1:0-11857 GCA_026546655.1 Epizoanthus illoricatus
CCAAGTACAGATTTTCTAATATATTAATTCCTGTTTTATCAAATAATTGATGTAAAAACACTGCCAAAATGCAGAAAATAGTGTTTTCAACGTTTACTTGAAAATGAGTGTTTCGACAGGCTACAAATATATACGAATTGATTTCCGGCATGCGATTATTTCAAAGTAAAGCTAAAAGCACGGACGGAAAGGCTTCTTTAAACAATATATCTCCAAACAAAGAGCTCTCGCTTCTTTCTACGCTCGTGTTTCCGCAATTTCATGGAACGCTGCTATGTTTGGATTTCCGCTGTCAGTTGCTGGTGGTTTCTAGAGTTCCTGAATAGTTCTTTGTTTATTCGTAATTAGTATAGGCACTGGGAATGTCCTATCACACGTACAGTTTGAAAACTATATTGAACTATTTCTTTATCTTATCATTAGAATTATTCCAATAATAACTTCAATATAGGCAAAGTTGCCTGGTGACTAGATGCATGTATAGTGCGAACAAAACATAGCCTGTGTTTGATTTTTTCTCTATATTGCGGCAGGTTGATAACAAACTAATTTCCAATCAGTTTTGCATTAGTTTACTAGTGTCGTTATGATAAGATGGGTCCCGCTGTCCGCTTTAAACAGAAGAGAGTGCTCCAGTGATTGTTGCACACTGAAGTAGTAGAGTTTATTATGCAGAATAAATTGTTTTGTTTTTCAACGAGTTTGTTCTATTGTGCGAATTTATACGCAAGGCAACACAAGAAAGATTGTCTTGTTATGATAATTGTTCTCTTCTGTTTATAAGTCTACAGTCAGAGATCTAGACAAATTGCAAAACAACAACTTAGTTCGATCCATTCATACAAGCGCATTGACACGTGAAAGATATATTTAGTTTTAAACATGAATTGAAAATTAGTTCACACTGAGGTGCTCGTTTTTGTGGTGATCATTTATCCTGAATGTACAATAAAACCTGTAAACTCCCTATGAATTTGTTTGTCAAAACGATAGTTATAGAATACAGCCTGTCTTCCCATAATAAAATGGCCTTTTACAGAACGAATAGTGAAACTGACATTAGGGCTCATGCAAGCTCGTGCACAACAGCTGATAGCGTACACCCAATCAGACATCTCCGCCTTGTTTACTTCATTAACACAGGCAACCATTCATTAGGATAAAGCGAAAGCGCACATATAGTATATACTATACGATTTAACTTGAATACCTTTATAACATCGAATAAAAAAAGAATTGCCATACAACACCCTTATACTATCCACCGTTTAGTTACCTGCTGAAGTAAGAGGAAATACTAGACTGCGGGCAGTATCTTCCTTGTCCTTTCTGGTGAGCACGAGGCAGTGAAAAAGTATTTTTACTTTGAGAGTGAACGAACGCTAGCCGTGAATAGTGCGGGCGCTGCAAAACGGAAAGAAAAGCATTTTTTCTCTCCCTCGCTGCTCGCTTCGCTTTGCCGAACTCGTTCTCGTGGCTTTGCCGCTCGTTTTGGCTCATTCGTGGCTTCGCTGCTCATTCGCCAAAGGAGTCATTATGGAGAGGAAAATGAGACTGTTCACAGTCTAAGAAAACACAAGTTCAGTAAAACACTGTTTTGATAGGGTTTCAGTGGCTACCATAAAACACGGTGGTAATACATTATGTTTATTTTTAGATATCTTATCTATGTTCTTTGGACAATGAATTGAAGGTCAATCTATTTTCCATTCAAAGACATTTAGTTTGGGGGTTTTGAAGCCTGCAGTACCCAAAGAGTTTTAATCACGACCTGTTTCCAAGATAGAAAGATTTTTACTGACAAGAACAACTTCCAGAAAGTTATATAGCAAATTTGTAACAGCAAAATAGAGTCTACAACACGTTAGCAATTACTCGAACTCTACACATTGAATTGCTTTTAACTCATGGCATAGAAATAAAGGAAGAATATATTCACTCTTAACAAATTTGGACCAGTTTTATTAAATATTCTAATTGCTATACTTACCTGTATACAACTGTTACTCAGAACAACGCCCTACTCATGCACTCTTATATCAAATTGTCTATTTTTAGTATTATTTAAATTGTTCAGTCTCCTTGAAGTCGTACACGGAAATAAAGTCTTTATTAGGGAGTGTATGAACCTACCGAAATTTTGTGCAATCTGTTCCTTGCGAGCTCGTTTAGTATTCTTCTGTGAATTGTTGCAGCTGAAGCGACGCTTTAGATCTGAAAAATCTCCAAACTTAATATTAAGAAATTGCATCTCTTGAAAATGTAATAAATAGATAACACTCGTTCGACTTGTCAACAGATTCAAGAGTTACAATTTGTGACAATATAAGTAAAAAGTAAATTTGGCAATCGAAAGGAAATATATTTTTATAACTAGAAAGAAGGCAAGGAATTTTAACATGGACCGAGAGAACAATATATTCAAACAAGTTGTTGTCTTATATTTATCAGTTGTAACAATCTCAAAGGAACTGTTCTTCGCTTTTACAATGAATAATTTATTATCAAATCTCTATACATATTTATATATGCAATGTCGCTAAACTAATAATTCTTCGACCTATCTCATTTCAGTCTCAGTTCAAAATGGTGCCAATCCTGAAACTCCACAGCAATCAAATTTGCGAGGTTTCCTGGTCCAATGAGAAGCTGACCACAACAGTTCGCTCAAACGGAAACCCTCTACGACTTTCGATTTCAATTCTAGGTTCTTTTGTGTCCATTTCTTGTTTTCTTGCATTTGCCTGACTAGGCTCAGTGATGACAGTGTCCATTGGTCGGTTTAGGGAACAACTTACATTACTTGTGAGTGTGCTTCCAGCTAAAGAACTCCCGTCTAGTGTTCTAGTTAGGGAGCTTAGTGTACTTGTTAATGTACTAGCATGAGAAACGTTCCCATCCAGAGTTCTGCAGAGTGAGGAGCCAGTAGCGCTTGTGAGAGTACTCGACAAAGTGCTTCGGTTGCTGGCAAGGGTACTAAGTGTGCTCACGCTGCTCCCGAGTCCGTGTCGGCTGGTGGCTTTCAGATTTTTTGCCTTACATTGGATGTCTTCAAACAGTTTCCATACAGCCATCCTTAAATCTTGATTCTTCATTGAATAAATAAAAGGGTTTAGGCAGGCATTTATAAATATCATAGTAGTTGTCCAGTTATAGGCAATCTTCATTGTAAGATTGTAACCCAAAGACACATACAATAGGTTCATAACCAATGTTGGGGTATAACAGATTAGAAAGACTCCTATAATCCAGCCAGCAGTTTTGGCCATCTTTCTTTCATATGCTTGTCTTCCTTCACTGTTTCTAAAAATCATGTCTGTGTTCTTGATGTGCGCCTGGTGTCTGCGTACCAGTCTATAAACTTTGATATAAATCAAGAAAATTGTTACCATACAAGTGAAGATGATAACGCAGCTGATAATGTAGAATACTTTGTTTGTCAATCCTGCAAATCTTGCTGTCACTATAGCCACACAGACAATCCAAATGGCAACACAAATAATAACTGTTCTTCTGACATTTATTATAGTTTTGTACCTGAGAGCCATGAATAACGCAAAATATCTTTCAACTGACACCGCAGTTACAGTGAGAAAAGATACACCGCCGCAAATCCAAGCACTTGTAGAGAAAGCCACCTGTACTATGCAAGAGTGCTGTTCGGTGAGTTCGCCAACTTTGTAGGATATAAAGATTGGTTGGGCGATCGCCGCAAGCAAGAGGTCAGAAAATGCTAAGCTTCCAAGAAGAATATTCGAGGACGAGTGTAAAGATTTTGTTCTTGCAATAACAATCACGATAACTGCATTTCCGAAGAGAGCGAAGAACGAGAACACGAAGTTGATTATGCTCACAAGCATCGCCGTGTAGTACATCTCCTCGTGTTCACTTTTAAAGTGAATAACATGCAAAAATAAACAGTGTGAAGTATGATTCTCATTCCCGTGCATTGCGTCGATTTCTTCATGGACCTTTTAATATACAAACAGTTTAAAGAATCTAGACGGGTTATCGAAGTTTTCACACTCTTCTTTCCGTTGTTAGTTTAAGCATTGGCATGTTTTGCCATCTAAGATAAGAAAGACAGATATGAGCCTGAGATTTTCAGTTCGTCACGATAGGATGTGTAATTGGCTGTTCGACACAGTGTGGTTTTTAGACTGCCTGTTTCCCCCGTGACTGTGTAATCTTCACAACATTTCCATTTTTGTGTATATTGGCCCATTACCTTAGTGCGAAGCTATGAATAGCAACTCACGTCGACACCAAGTCGGTTCGGATTGTTTTTCAAAGAGAATGAGTCTAAAGGCGATGTGTGACTTTCGTGAGCAAGATCCCTTCAATTCTATTTCATTCTGTTCTTTTTACCATACATGAGCATAGGTAACAGGCGGTTTTGAAATTGAACTAGTCCAATATACAAATATTGTGCTACACTTTTATATCAATATATAACTGATGGATGACTAATACTAAATAACAAGCCATTTAACCCTGTCACCAATGATAAGATGACCTTCTATTATCTTAGTTCATTTAGCGGAATTGCCAAAAATAGAAATCCTTGAAATGACAATGAACGTATGAACACAAAGGCGGGTGATGACACTGAAAATTCAATTTTGAAGAATCATGAAAGCTATCATGTGGAAGAGATGAGCCATTATAACTCATTATGGTTTGGCTCAAAAGCAATGAAAGAAATTAGGAATATCAGGGCTATATTTCTGTATTTTTTTTTACGTTACCGGTGGTACAAAATTTCGAGCCATTTTGGGCTTCCGTGAGGTGATGTAATATTTTTAGTTCATCTAAAGCATCGTTTTGCATTTGCGAAGGGCCTGTTCACGATTATGATAAGGGACACTACACGCTTCGTTGAGATAATAACAAAGTATCTTTAGACATACTAAAAATAGAACCTTAGGCCAGGGGGCGCAAGACTAATTTGATGTGAATTTACTCAGGAAGTTGAGTGAAGAAGCAGACAGGGTCCCTTTGTGTTAGGAATCAAATGCAAATGGTGTTCATGTGTTACGACGGGCAAGTTACGGTATTGTTTGTCCAATGTTTAATTAATAAATTGCTACCAGTTGAGGAAAAGTATTACCAAGCACGGCTCAAATTTAATTTTAGATCGGTAGCTACTCCAAGCTCCGTATTTAGCTAACTGTACTAGCAGCTAAAAATAGCGGGATGTTTGAAGTTTATCCGAAATAGCAGCCTTTTCATTCTTGCTTGTCAAACTCTTTGATAACTCTGCGAATCAAGATAAACAGATATTGAGATAAATATGTTTTATAGACCCTTTTTCTGTTGAATGCAATTCTACCTACTTTTTGTATCAACTAATAAAATCCACAACGCAATCAGTCATCTTGATTCTCCTGATGAGTAAAAGTATTTGCTACTACTTTCCAAAACGTTTAGAACTGCTCATTGTTTGAAAGGTTAGCAGGATCAGAAACCAAGAATTTGATATTGTGGGATGGGACTTGATTTTGCACGAAACGATGCTGCGAAGGAAAATAAGAGAGCGCGAGAAAAAAAACAACAACTGATTAGCAAACAATTCAAGCTTTCAACCCCACCCACAATATGAATGATCGATCCCGAAGATAGATTTCCCATGAAATACTGATACGAACTAAAAGTAAAATTCATTGCGTGACCAGTTCATTGTAGAGCCGTTCTAATAGCCAAATGTTGTAGCTGTAGTCAATATTTCATTCATAAACTTGTTAGAGTACTTTCAGCCAATGTTGCATTTGTTCTTCCCAGTTTCAAAAACAGAGATAATTGTTGCTACCATTCCGCTGGATGTAACACTAAAACAAGCGTACAATAACGTAACCGAATGAACAAAAAAACATCTACTTATAAATTGCACTTACTCTTGTACTATTCATAAAGTGAACATTTTTCATATACTGTTTTGAAAAATGTTCCACTATCGAGGATCAGTTCGAAGTTATTAAAATAACTTACCAATGTTTCTATTGATATTTGGAAAGCGAAATGTTCTCCGGGACCCGTTAAGTATGCATGATGTTATTGTTGCAAATGTAATTATTCTTTGATGAGGGATTACGATTTTAAGAATGCAGTATAGTTCAAATGGGCTCTTGAAAATATTGATGGCTTTCTCTACTTAATAAAACATTAAAACTACAATTTCTCTCCATTGGGTAGAAGTAATATTGAAAGAAAAACTGAAGGATCGATAATTTAAAGAAAATATGGATATAGCTATCTTGACAATTTAAAACATTACTTTCTAGAGTTAATATTAATATAGACAGGCGCCAGCTTGTCTGATATTCGGGGAACGTACACTTTCCCACCTCAAAGTCTATCTTCAGTTCTCATTGTTTTCCATGAAAATCTAAGCAGACTGCCCCTTAATGAATAGAATGAAACATTTCCTACGTTGGATTATATACGTTTGCACTTATAGATACCCGAAAAGATGGCCTACTGCGCGGCGCATGTTGTTCCGACACCGTACTTGCTAGCCAATACTTAGATTGTAGTCGACCTCCCTAATAACACGATGGTATTCCTTCTAGAAGTAGAAAAAATGGCCTTTTTTGTAAACGATCGAGATAAGACATCAATTTGTCTTTGGCATGCCCCCTAAGTTAGCTATAGTCCATGTTGTGCCATAATATCTCTTTAGGAGAAACATCTGTCTAATATAAGTTTAGTTGGCTACAGCTTGAAGTGACAACTGTCTATAGCTACCTTTTGTAGATGCACAAATTTAAGGCGGGGTTACAGTTACTATAAATGCTTAGTTTTATACATCGTTTTAGACCGATTGTAATTAATTTCTTGCAATGTAATTCAAGGTTTGAAATTTGAAATTTGGGGAGTGGAGAGAATGATTGCCGGCAATTTTTTGTACCCTGAAATTGGCCTGCAAATTTTTTTTTCTGTTTCCTCTCTTTCTCTCTCTTATGTTAGTCTTTATAATTTCAGTGTATAGTACACTTTTTTTACAAATTCTTCCACCCCCCACCCACCCCCCCCCCAACCCCCTCCCCTAGAAACAGTCATATATACCAACTTGTCGATTTCTGAGAATGTGGTTTCTTAGCTATACATTTTATAAATAGTCGCTTGCTTTTTTTTACATTAAAATGCATAAGTCATTCTGGACGGCATATTTTCCAGGTATATCTGATCTAAAATTATGTCTCCTCTCTAATGATACATTTCTTACTTACAAGGCACAAAGAAGATGCCTATTTTGGCCAAAATCGTTTATATATGTTACTACCCTGCAAGGAGAGGCATCTCCTGCCCCCTTTATACCACCTACCCCCCTTCCCCCACCCCAAATAAAAGTATCAAATGCGTCGTCCCTAAACACAACCAGGCTTTCTTCTCTCTCATGTACAGACACGTATAAACATAAACACGGAACCAATTACTGATTTAGCCACAAAACACATAAATAGACCGAACTGGTGCTATATACATTAAACTGATTGCAAGCTGGCACTACGGCAAAACGTCAGATTTATTGACCGATATTTCAACTAGTAGAACTAATCTTCTTCAGAAGAAGGCTATCATGAAATAAAATAAGGGCAACATAAACACCGAGTACGTCTGTCTGCAAGTTAGTCGGCAACTTTGGGTTTTTCAATCATCTTTCTTTTTTTAGAAATGCGGCTTTGGTAACCAGGTAAATGCATGAATGATATTAAACTCTGGCTGTAGCGATAAAATTTAGTTCAAAAGGATCTAAAAGTTTTTCCGACGTTTTGGTTTATGCTAAAACCTTCTTCAGTATATAAAAGATTAAGAAACTACAAAGCGAATATATACAGAGTATATATAGAATGTATATAACTTTCTTAGCTCTGTATATATTCGCTTTGTAGTTTCTTAATCTTTTATACCCTGAAGACGGTTTTAGCTTGAACCGAAAGCTTAGGAAATTTTTTTGATCCTTTTAAACTCAATTTTATCGTCACAGCCAAAATACCTTTTAATATCATTCATCTTTCTTTTTTTCTACTGGCAACTTTTCAGATTTCGGGCATTTTTTGTTAAACTTTATTAAGCAAACAGCAATATTTTATAAATTTGTGAGATTTATAATAACTTTATCATAAAATCTGAGAGTTTAACAATTAATTTTCAATTTGATCTCACACATATCACGTAACTGTGAAAATTGCAAATAAAGTTCCTTTAAACTCTCTCCCCCCATAGGTAAGTATGACATTAATTTGTTGGGTTTTTTAGCAGTTTACATGGAATTTTAGAAGCTGTACCCAGCTGTAGTTTACTTAAATGACTTCGTCTAAAGGTATAGATCAGGCGATGTCATAATTTTAATCAGACATATCTTTCCTAATATTCTCTTCACTTCGAATGGGTTTTCTGAAAAATATTGAAAGTCAGTGTTAAAATATAAAAAATAAAATCCAATATGGCTGACATGATATACCGTAACAGTCTCCATGGCAACAGTTACCAAACACCGCTAGACTGTTACCATAGAAACTAATCGGCTATTCATAAACAACTTGCAAGTGAAATAAAACATCCATTATCACAACTGAACCCTATTGAATTCTTTGTGGGAGTCTCATTGCTAAGTTTTATATTAACATCATAATTAAGAGACAGAATGATGTTAAGGTTGATAAATCGCTGAGATCAGCCTCGTTTTTGCTTACCTTTACTTGACTTCACAAGAGGTAACGTTCTTTAGAAAAAGACCAACAATTCGTAATCAATTGCAAGCCCAATTTGTAAAGCATCTTGTTTTCAAAAAATAAGTAACTGTTCAAAAAATAACTAGAAACTTATAAGCAGCTATTCAAATAAATGAGCAACTCTTCAAAGAAATAAGAAACTTTTACTATACGTTGGTGCTCGCACAATATCGACAATCATATATCTAATTATCGCAGGATTAAACTTTTTCGGTAACAAACAAATATGACACAAAAATAGATACTTCAAACTACTGGTACAGTAGTTTATTAGCTGGGGAGAGCCGGGCTCCTGCAACTTTTTCATGCTACAGGGCGGTGCACTGCTGAAACGTTACATATTAGGGAAAACAAAAAATTCCTGTGGTTCCGGTAATCCAACCGATGCGAGATTTTCTCGCCGACTCTGCAACAGTTTTCGCCAAAATTCAACTGTTAACGTGATTTTGGCGAGACCATATTATTCCTTCACGTTCTAAAAGACAAAAGAACATATGAAAAACATGCACTTTAGTGCCATATTATGTTTGTTCAACACACAGTTTTACCAAATGAATGTGAATGTGTACTCGTTTCAGTTCACTGAGGAGGAAAGGTTGAACAAATTGTTGAATGAATGAGACCAAATGTTTCAGAGTAATCACATTTTTCCCTCTCAGGAACATGGAACGAGACGAATGAATTAACATTGGCAAAACAGTATATTATTCTATACAATGTACTGGTGCATGTCTTTGTATCCAGATTCATAGAGTTGAGAGTAAAAAATATATGTAAAATAAATATTTATTACCCACTTACCGACCTACATATTTTTGACATGTTACAGGAACCACAGTATTTTCTTTCCTTGGCCTTAATAGCTACTTTATATAGATAGACACAAAAGAAACAACTGTATGCCAAGTATGCAAATTACATGGTTGGCCAACTGATGGTAAACAACTTAGTATTGGCCTTAGAACAAACTTCGATGTTGAGTCTAGTTTTGACAACACGGTATCAGCAAGTATCAACGGTTGTGTTCTTATGCAATCAATGTAAGGAAACAAACGGTCCACCAGAGTATGGGTGTGTTAACTGAGATTATGTATTTGGAATTGATAATACACAAAATGGTTGTGTTCTTTGTGTGTCTCAATAAAGAAGCATCTTCGTTGAAGCACAAATGTTCCGTGTCGGCTATAGTTTCCGGACAATAAGACCTGGCGATAGAGAACTGAAATCTTATTTGGAATAATTCAGTCCAATAGCTGCATGGTTGAGTGGATGGACGATTGTATACTGTTGGGAGGTCTTGGAAGACGTTGAGACAACAAAGATATATTTGGAAAACTAATTATAACCACTAGGAGTCGGAGAGTTGTATGTTCAATGAATGCGTTGCCGGTCCTCTTTGATTCGCGTATAAGTGCTCGAGGGATCGCCAATAGGTTTGTCCACGTGTTGCTCGGCAACATGTGAGCAACTTTTAGCTAAGTTCGAGCAACTTCAAGCTTGTAGAACTTCAGGTGTCCTTTTATCCCTGATGATCAGTGGTTTTGAGCCGAAAACGTTCTTAACGTATAATTACGTACTTTTTTTACAGCTATCGTTGTTCCAAAATAATTGTATCAGTTCGTGTACAAGAGATAAGGCATTAGATACCGACATCGTCTACCTTTTAGAAAGAGTTTATACATTTCCTGAAGAATATCATCATGGGAGTCATCGTCAAGGCTGTAGCGAATGTCCAAAGTTTCATAAGTGACATCATGTATAGGGAAAAAAAAGTTGTTGAAGTCTACACATCCTGCAAAGTTTCTAAGATTCTTAACTTTTTCTTTTCTTTCAGCAAATGGTACAATTTCAGATTAATTAATCTTCATTTCGCACTGGGTTCACAAAAGAGCATTTATAGTATTCTTAGTTCCACTTGCAGATGCTTTTTCTTTCCTTTGTGATTCACAGTTAGACATATGTGGCTTAAAATAAGGACAGCGAAACTCTGTCTTTCTGATAGATAGCACTTAACATTATTGTTACAGTTGGTAAATTTACCTTTTTTAGTAAAATTGTAGCTAGTTTATAGTTTGGCAATATACAATGTAAACATATGTGTCATGCCAATAAAGCTACCATTTTACTTTTTTTACCTTTCTGCGACGTTGTCGCGGTCGAAAAGATAATATTTAGTACGCATGCGCAAGTTCCCTGAAATTATTATTGCATTTCGGTTCTCACGTTGAATAAGAATTTCATTCAAGATATTCCTGCGTCGTTGTCGCAGTTGCAAAGATAATATTTAGTACGCATGCGCTAGTTCCAAAAATTACTTGAGTGTGAGCCAACAGCCCAACACATCACTAAGCGGTTTAGAACGGCCAGTTGAGCAGCATAATTGCTTAAGGATTTTCGATTTGTCTTTACAATCAAAACTACTTTGATATTTTTAGTTTCCTTGACAAGTTTAGATTTCTGAGTGGTTTGTCTTGTTGATTGTGGGCATGAAGAATGAAGACACTTTAGTCACAATACCTTCCCCAGTTCCCATCAGTGTTCTTTAAAAAAAATTACCTATAGAATAATCCATAGATCATTGCTGGTATATCTCGAAAAATCACATACTTTTCAGCTTCTCCACAGTCATCTGCTTTTGAAGTTGAAAGTAGTGCAGATTGTTAGGCTACCATCTGCACCTACTTTTCCTCAAACACTGTCCATGTGAAATACATATTTTGGATGCAAGTCCCTGCCGTTGTAAAGGCATTTGAATTGAACAACTCTTGGATCACAACCTACCATCAAGTGCTAATGCGCCCAATCAAGGGTACTTTGCAGAAGGTGAGGTTATTTCTAAAACTAAATAAATTGTGCTCCTTTAGTTTTACATCTTTTTAAATGTCTTTTTAAAATGTCATTTTAATTGGAGCAGGCAATCTTTCCTTTTCTTTCTTCTCGTGAAAGTTTTAACTGTAACAGAAACATCCGTATTTGTCCTTTAACCCTATCTTACCCGGGGGGGCCCAATGGGCCCCACCAAGTGGTTTATTTAGCATAACTTTAGAACGCGTTGGAATTAGGAGGTGAAAGTTGGTGACTTTTCCTAGAATTTTATGGGGAATCCGATAGTCCAACAATTT
>JANVCK010095992.1:0-11854 GCA_026546655.1 Epizoanthus illoricatus
ACCTCGGGCAAAATATTCTCCCGTACAGACCTCCCACTCGGTTATTAAGATGTTTAGATGGAACAATTGAAGTGCAGAAAACGGCGTCGCTAGCTTTTTGTTCGTACATGGAAACAATCTTTAGTGTCATCTGATGGTTAACTTTTCAATTTACCACATAACAATTATGTCACTCACATTTACACTTGCTTTCAAAACTGCATATGCACTAAACCCGGGTAGAAATAGGAAAATTCTAACAAGAGAATGAAGGGTAACACAAACTTCTCCCCAATTAAAATAGTTATCAACTGAGGAACATCTCTTTGACACAATCATTTACAGACATTTGAACTGAAAACCTGTTGCAGCTTCTAGTCGGCCTATTTGCCTCACACCTTATCTCATCTCACAACACACTCTTTTGGTAATAATGTGCAGACGAATAAACGGAGTCATCAAAAATATTCCGAAGACCGCCAATCCAGAGTGGGAATGTCTTTTTTGACGAGACTAAACTAATCTATTTACTCCAGATTTTGAAAATGTCCAGTCTAACAGGTCCGTTGTTAGCTCCACATATTCCTGTTTGAATGACGAAACTGTTCTTGAACTAATAAATTAATAAACTAATAAACTAGAAAACTTCGGATACTAAGCTCCGTCTCCCCTCCCTCCAAAAAATAAGCCCCTTGGCTCATATTTTATGTTATAATGTATATTTGCATGTGAAGTACAGCCATTTGCAAGACGGCAAATCCCCTTCACTAACAATTCCACCCTCCCAAAAAACCTATTCAAAAAAAGCCTTTTAACGACAAAGTTTACGGAAAACCGATTATCTTCCATTGTATTATGCAATTCTCCTTTCTTCCATTCAAACTACGTATGGAATACAAGGGCCAATAGGAAACATGCAAAGTGTTTCTCTGGGCTGATAATGACATGTCAGGCCGGAACCATGTAACCTCGTTCCCAGTGTCCTTTTACTTTCCGGTCTTTCCGTGACCGGAAAGTGAAAGGGCCCTTGGAACGAGGTTGGTAACGATGCAGCCAAACCATGTGCTTTATATCCAACACTTAAACTTGAAGAACTGTTGCAAGTCCGGGTCCTCCACATCCTTTCCGTTCACACCTGCGTACACTTCCCTGAGTAGCTTACTGTACTTGAAGGTCTTGTCCAGGGCATCTACATACTTCTCAATAACAGTTAATCCCATGACTTTGCCAAGGGCAATAAGACTTGGCCCAAGTCTTTGGTCGTCGTACTTTTCCTGTTTCATCAACAGTCGTACAATCTCACCCTGGATGTATGCATCGTCAAAAGTTAGGGTCTCCGGGAATGGATACCTAGGAATAATGAAAAAAAAAATAAAATGCACAATTTTCGAGAGTACATATTCCGATAATTGAAGTCGTCAATAAAAAACTAAAGCATCTGAACTTATCAAAATAATGGAACGAGTACATTGTAACCTCAGGATCAGCGAACGTACTTCCCCTCCCCTCGAAAGCGGGATGCTCTATCATGACTTGTTCATCAATTTGCGATGATATGTTACTACTCAAAGACCATGTTCACACGGGAACAGTTCCGTTCCAAAAATCGGAATGGATAGGCGCTCTGTTTACAAGGGGCCTGCTATCTGTACCACCTATCCGTTCCGATTTTGGAACTGCAAAAAAAAAAACAGTTCCAACTTTGGATCCGTTCTAATTAACGGGAGGAACGGTCCCGTGTGAACGCGTGGGATAGGCTATTTGAAACTGTTTAGACTTTGGATGCAACACCCATCCAAGTAAAAGCTCAAAAAATTCCCTCTGCAATACATAATTTTCCTCGAAACTGACCAAAGAAAAGTCTTTTTAACAAAATTAAGCGTATGGAATATTTTCGGAATGTTGTGCCGGGTATAGGAGTACCTTGCACGCCATGGACTCCAGTACACTCTAAACTGAAAACCATCAAATTCATTAGGTCAAAGTATCTTCAGTCACTGACCTGCTGTATACATCCACTGCCTTCATCGGATCAGTCTTTAGTAGTAAATCTGCCAGCTCAATATATGCATCGTGTACCCCCGGAGCCATGGTTATGACCTTCTCATACAATGAGTAACACTCGCTCAAGTCCTCGGCCCTACGCGCCAGCACACGGGCCAGACCTAGGCGGGCCTGGTAGGAAGGTTTATTTGGAGGACCTGTTAGATTATCAGGGCCATTTGACTTGAGTTCTTCAGGTTTTACTGGCTGGGGTGTGGTTGCTGCAGCTGTAACTTGCTGTTTGGTTGCTGGTGGTTTTGCTGTAGCTGCACATGTGCCAGCCTTGTGGCCAGATGCCGCACCTTTTACTGGGGCTAGGGAAAGATAGCAGGATATATACTGTAGTCAGGTTTCTACAACGACAGGTTTAATTTGTGATACAACTACAACGTCTCTACCAGTTGTCTACTCCTGAGAAAAGGGGAAGGGGCGAAAACCCCTTGATCAGCCTCTGCCTGAGAACTATCTATAGATAATAATAATAAAACCCTTACTTATGGAGGGTAACAGTTACACTAAATAGTGCACAAACGTTTCTGAACAGATTTTGAAAATATTAAAAACTGAAGAAGTAAAACAGATTTCCGAATTTTCCTTTTTTGGCACTTTCCAAAGATTGACAGCTGCCAATGTCTCTAAGTTGTTGTCTTGACTGATCACACATTTTGGTTGAAATCTGGAGGACCAGCTGTTTTCATTCCTGTAGTTTCAGTTTTATAGCAATGTACAGTGTTACAGAAGAAATTGTTGAAAATATAATTTTGAATTTCCCTACAAAATGGTCATGTGACTAGCCAATCAGAATGCCTGAAATGGCAAAAACTGCCAATTTTTAAATCTCTGCATCTTTTGAAGTTGAAATTTGGGTTATTTACGACAGGTTCTTACATTAATATGTTTTTGTAGTAACTAAGAGCAACAAAATTTGCATGCAGTAACTAGTTTAGGATTCTCCAGTACCTGCTGCCTTAGCTGTGGTGCTGGCACCCCTTGTGGCACCCCGCCCTGAAGTGGTACCCTTTACAGGAGATGTCCGTCCACGGGGAGCTGTCGAGCTGGTTGGTCCCTTTGCTACAGCAGCTGGTGTCCCTCGATTGGGTGGGGCACCTCTACCACCTGCACTACCACGGCCTGAAATCAGACCATGTCCATGCCATTCGCTTGATTAGAATAATTGTGTGTTTTCCCTCAGTAAACCCTTAAATGTAGAAGCCTAAAATCGTAACACGAAGGTTGGGGGGGGGTCATTTTGACCCCTCCCCCCCATGATTTTCAAAATTGTTGACAATTAGGGAAAGCCATTTGGCATGGAAGTAGTCCACTCTTTACTAATTAATTTCCATGGCAACAGTTGTCACTTAATTAATTACTGTTGCTATGGTAACAGCTGTTCCAAAACATGGCCGCCATTTTGGCCGCCATCTTGGATTTTTCATTTTTTTTAAAACAGTAAAACAGTTGCATACAGGTCAAAAAAATTGTTTTGTGGGTAAAAAACCACAAAATAAATGATAAAAACCACAAGAATCTGAATTGAAACACATTTTTCCAGAAAAATTGCCATTTCTGAATGTAAAGCCTAATTTGCATATTATTTTTCACATAAAATATGACAGTGGCAAGAATTACTGATGGGTGCAAAATGTTCTCACACTAAAGCCTAGTCCTCACTGGTGAAATAAACACAAGAATCATGAAATATGCACCTGTAGAGGCAACATTTGAAGGTATACATGAGGTGTCATGTTTCCCCTGGTGAAATAAGAATTTGTGCTTGTGCTTGTGCTTGTGTCATTCCTGTCCTCACTGGTGAAATAGTGAAATAAGCACAGAAATATGTCAAATAATCACAAAAATATGCACAACGAAGAATGGACGTGTTCATTTTCTTGTGCTTGTGCTTAATTATATATTGTATTCATTTTATTTCTATTTCATGGGTGTCCTCACTGGCTTGCACTTATCTTATGCCTATTCTTGTGTTTATTCTTATTTCACCAGTGAGGACCAGGCTGAAGTACTCACCTGTTGCACCCCGCCCTCGGCTAGTCCCAGTTCCCCTTGTGGTGGATGTAGCACCTCTACCCACGGCTGCACTAACTTTCTGTGAAGTCTTCTGTGTCACGGCAGTCTTTATTGCCTCTGCTTCCTTCTGTGCTTGCCACTCTTTGAACCAGCGCTGTTCACTCAGCTGAGTGGGAACAACCTTGCTGTCACATAGTTTCCCTTCCTGTTCCAGGCTTGCCCTGAAGCTTAGCTCAGCTTCCTGGAGCATCTGTTTGGCAGCTGATGATGCGGAGACATTGTCATAGTAACATAACTGGGCATCACCCAGCCGATATAGAGCTTGGCTGTTTGATGGCTGAAGAAGAATGGCTTGTTGGCATGTCTGCATGATTAGAAAATACTGTCACCACCTATATGCTAACTTTAGTTCAAATTTAAATACTGATTCAAACTGCAACCTGCAGCAAATATAGATCATAAACCAAGAATGAGTATTGTGTTCATCGAACACAGACCAAGTGAGACTGGGGGCCAAAATAAGCAGGAAGTGCAAGGTTGCTAGGAGGTCTGGGGAATGCCCCCTTGAAAGTCAGTAAGTAGTCTACTCACTCCATCTACCCTCCCCTCAATTTGTACTTTCATTCTCATAAATTCTAGAACATTACTGTAATATTCATACCTTTTCCTGTAACTCCAGCAACTGAGAGCCAGGGGGAACAGTGGAACACTTGATCAATGCTGATAAATTGTCACAGTACCTCTTGATGACAATGTCTTGATCTTTACCTTTTTCCTTGCTGCTCTCCAGCAACATCTGAAGCAATAACGACTTTCCTTCAAGTGACAGCCAATCAAATTGATGGTATGTGTCCCCCCTGGCTACCAGTTGCGACAAGACTCTTGTAGCTATGTGGATAACACAGTGATAAGCATCAGCAGCTGACATGGTTCCAGGGGTGCCTGATGGAGTATTTGCCAGCTGGCCTGCTAGAGTAATGAAAGCTTGTAGGCAGAGTATGCTATCAGGTCTGAGTGTGGTTGTCGAGAGCAACTCGGTTCTTTCTTTATGGTCATTGTCTCCTTTACTGCTCTCTGCCTCAGTCATCATAAAGTTCAGTATATACTCCAGACCCTCAGACAGGTATCCAACAGCCTCTGTCTTCCTCTTCTCTGCTCCTCCTTTCTGTTTACACAGTGCTAGGCCAAGAAGGAACCTGAAAGTAATGTATACAAGCCAGATTTATGTTCAGTAAGTGTGTGTTAAATTCTGTTGGCTTCCTCAGGCCCTGCAATGTTTATAGAATTGGCTACTCAAGGGTGGGGTGGAGATTTCCAAGGCTATTTGTTGCATTTCCTTATCCATCCTCTGATTCCAGGAATAGCCAAAATCACTTGACAATCATTCAAAATTTATTGTACAACATAATTTGTTCCGAGCTTGTTGACAATGACAGAATAACAGCCTCACAATGAAGAAACTATGAGAAAAATAAATGCTGAATTAAATGACACAGGATGTTTTCAATTTATCAGGTGTGTGGTTTTAACATGCAAATAATGTGAGGGCAGTGTTCTCCCTATAAGTCCTATAAAGCTAGGCAGACCCCCTGGCTTGAGCTTGTAAAAATTGGATACCCCCTGGCTTGAAAGTGGCCACAACACATGCAAACCAGCTGAGTTGGAACCAATATATTAATGATTGCCCACAGCCTTAACAAAAGGCTGAGAAGAACATTGCAGGGTTAATTCTAATTAATAATTATATACTACATAATTATCTAGATCCTTATAATTATGTAAATGTACATCCAATTCAACAAGCTAGGATCCATTTATTATGAACAAATACTATAAGACATAGTACAAACTTAGCCTAACTCTAAAAATAGCACCAGCATACATGTAGAAAATATATGCTTCCCAGATGGTCAAAACTAATATGTTTTGGTCTGGTGAAGACCACCCTTTGTTTCTGATTACCTTGACTCCAGGTGTGTTGGCTTCAACCCCACGGCAACATCTAACCTCTTGACAGCTTCCTCTGCTTTGTGTTATACCAATAGCAGACGGCCGACGTGGAAGCTGTACAGGTTGTTATCACTGCTGCATGACAATGCATCCAGATACTTGATGTATGCCTTACCCAAGGCCTCTTCCTCTGTTGATGCACTTTGAGCTGTTTTCCCTCCCTAAAAAAGGATTAAAGACAAACTGTAGCAGTTATTGTAATACCTATCAACTTAATTATGATAGTCCAATGGCATGGAAGAAGCACAACCATAATTATTATGCCCATAGTCACCCTTTTTAATTATCTTCAGTTGCACTGACATTCTTAAGACATGACTGCATGCCATACATTTTAACATAAAATAATAATTATATGTATATATGCACACACAACATATCTAGGTTCACAATCAACAATCATATAACACAATCTACAATGCACATTTAGTAGACACAATGTCATATATACAACATTAATGGATGATATGCTGGTAGACTATATAGTTTATAAAAAAACTGACCAAGGGCTTGAGGGCCTCAAACCTTTAGCTAAAATATGTTTGGTCCACCCTCACGGCAAAAAGCTAGCATACGTCCCCATATAAACTTTTAGTTGATCAATCCCAGTATAATACATGTATGAATCATGCTTCTGTCTTGGGGGAACCTCTTCTAATATGTTAATATGTACTTGATAAGCAATATGATTGTTGCACTGAATTAAAGTATGTTATAATTGTTTTGGTGTCACTATTCAACTAGATTAAATACCTGTGTTGCCTGCTTGGATTTCCAGGCATACAACTTTTGAACATAGTCAGCTTTGTCTGACTGGCCCTGGTCTAGCAGGTGGTGATACTCGGCACCAATGGCCTTCAGCTGTGCCGCCAGTGGTGCGCTACGACTGACACCTCGCATCTCGCAAAGAGCTTGTATATCATCTTCCTTGGAACTTTCTTTAGACTTGGTATTGAAATCCAGGTCATCAAAATCTGCAGTTTTCTGTAAATGATTGTGTAAGTCACATTTCATAGTATCAGCACTGCATAACTTTAGTTCACTTGGTCATTACAGAGTGGCACTGAAATTATTCGAAATATAATGACAGTTGCAGCTACATTATGTAGTGTTTATGCTCAGAGGTTACCTCAAAAGCAGAAATATGTGTGGGTGCCAGATTGGAAGCTTCTATAATTAATAATTATTCCACAAACACACAATGGATATGAGACAATTAGATAACTAAGGAGGCGTGTAACTAGCATCAAGTTGACTATTGCTGGTTTGCACTCAATAATCAAATGACAAAGGGCATGCCGGTGGTCATGTTGGTGTACAGAACAAAAGAAAATAATTACAACTCTATTGTTATGGTGCACCAATATGGCAGCTATGATGTCACATGCAAACCAAGAATACTCATCTTATAACCAACAATTGTGAGTGAATAATTATTTTATAAAATTTGCTCTCTTTCTTTTTAATTTTGTGCAGAATTTATTTTGCTTCTGTTTTAAAAAACAGATGCATGATTGTTTTAGAAACAGCTGGTTTCCTTGCAGTATAACTGATTGTTAAGAATTAAATACTCTTAATTGGGAATCACTAGAATCTCGAAGATGTATGCATGACTTAATCATTTTTTAAGATTAGAGAAGGCCTCCTTCATATTTATAAGACCATGTATTATAGATTCTACATCACCTATATAATTTGCAGCATATTTGTCCCAGGGTCTATACTTGAGTATCTTTATGACGGGGGGGGGGGGCATGGGATTTTTTTGGATATGTTGTTTTGAACCCAGCTGGAATTTTTTTGGGTGTAAACTTTGGCCCTCCGTTGCCCCTCCCCCCCCCCGTCATAAAAATACTCTCAAGTATAGCCCCTGGGAAATTATTGCAAATGTTAATGCATATAAACACATTTTCTTTATCAGAACTATTCCCAGATGGAACAACCTATCAAGTGAAGCTGTAACTGCAATTCTGTTGTTAATTTCTGTTTTCTAGCTAATTTAATGTAGTTAATCACTGAAGGATTTATTAGCTAGCTAGAATTAACACTATTAACTTGTAACTGTAACTGTAAAAGAATTGTTCCCAAATGGAAACAGTACCAAATTTTCTACTTCTGCATATAATTATACCTGTGGCTTGATGCCATACAAATCTTCACAATAAAACTGCTCTTCTAGAACTTGTGCCAGGGCAAAGTGAAGCTTGGCATCTTTAGGTTTGATCTTGATTGCTGTTGCATACCATTCAGCTGCCATCTCCAGGTACCGTAGAGGGGACACATCTCCCTTAAACTGACCTGCACAACCTGAGACATGACAAAATACAGTCCTTAGTTATTACACATACATTACTTGGGCACTGTTCCACTCCCTCAGAATAATGAAGAGACAGGCTGGCTTTTAATTGGAAGGAATTTTGTGTCTGGGATTTGGAGGGCTTACATTTGGGGAGGGGGGCTAATATTCAGAATTTTACGGTATAAATTATGGAAAAGAAACAGCTGTTTCTTAAAATGAAAGAGTAGACTTCCAGTTCCTCTTGTTTTACACTAAATTCCATTCACTTCATACAAATTTTAAACAAAGTATATCTTAACTTGGTATTACTAAAACAATTATATATTCCACTGATACTTGTTGGATATGGGATGATTATAGCCAACTCAGCACTGGGAGCCTCTTTGACTATCTATCATCTCATATCCTGTGTTGCATGTGTGCATGGAATAATAATTAATATTGTTGAGTACATATGTACACTAACCATGCTGTGGTAGGCTTTGATAATACAGCTTTTCTTGTTCCTCAGCTGTCTGGACAAGTTTGTCTACAGATTGTTCACTAGTTTCCTGCCAGAGTTTCTTCTCCCATTGTCGCACTTCAACTTTGTGGTTGATATTGTCTGTGTGTTTGGTAGTACACATGTAGCACTTGTGAGTGTCAAGCTCACTGCTGCACACTGGCCGGTTACAATCTGGACAGGAAGTTGTACAGTCCTGGATATAAGACATAAAGGCCGCATTTTTTTGGTCTGCTCCAAAAACAGAGTAAATCCTCTTGGAGTAAACAGGAGTAGAACCAGAGTGAGAATTGAAAAAAATGCGAAATCTCAAAATGGAGTGATACATCATCCTGTTGTTGATACCAATCCCCGCACGAGCTTACGACCTTTGATTACAAAATGGTGCCAGTTATAAATGTCAAGAAAGCACTAACTTGAGCCCAAAAAACCATGAAATCCTTTCTCGGAGTACTCCTAAACTTGTGTACTTCGATTTAGTCCACCTCCAGATCTAGAGATGGAGTAAAATGGAGTAACTCCAGTTTCGGAGTAAACTGGAGTAAGCCCCAAAATGTGTTACTCTGCTTTCGGAGTGTTACTCCATTTTTGGAGTTGACCAAAAAAACATGCCCAAAGTTGCAAAGGTGTCAGCCCAATAATTATTTGCCAGGTACTTACTTAGGCACCTGGGTGAAGAGAAGCACTGTGAGAGTAACTGTCTTGTCCAAGGACATTTTGCATTAGTTGTAATGTTTTATAGCATCAGTGGCAGTTATATAATCACACTAAGAAATATCATGATGTTGAAAATAAGTAACAGTAATGGATAGACTGATCCACATTTTGAAAAATTTACTAAACCCCTCCCTCTCTTCTAATTAATATGCCCCCCCTCCAAAGGACCTAAACTGTAATAAGCCCCCTTCCTCTATAATTTAAGCTCCCTTCTAATAAGTCATCATTTATCCAAAGGGCCTAAAGTTATTTAATACCTTAATTTATTGAGGCTACTATGAAAGCTAGAAAAGATTACGAGAAACAGAAACAAGTTTAGAGCCTTGGTGCATGACCTATGCACCGCAGGGCACTAAGGGTTCAATGATGATGACTATTTATTTCAATACTTAAATTTTGTGAGTTGGGACACTATATTATATTATTTTTGCGAGTGTTTTAAATTTGTGATTTTGCAAAGATTTTGCTGAGGCAAATACATTTACAGATTTCAACACTTGAGAAAAAAAAAATACTGTGGCAACAAATGTTTGCAATTTATTAGTCCAGGGGACTAAATGGAATAGATATGGAAATTGGAGAGCGTGCATTTAGACTTTACCTTAGACTTTGCATCCTTATCCTTGAAAGGTACAAGCTCACCAGATTTCTCCATCTGAATTACTCTGAACTCACACTGCTTTACATGGCTCCCAAGATTACTCAAGGGCATTTTTTCTGTACAGCCCCAGTAGCTGAATACACACTGTACTTGTGCTGCAGCCATTTTGGCTTCCATCTCAAACTCATCAACTTTCCACTCTCCTTGCAGTGGGGCCTCATCCAGGGGGTCCACTTTTGATGTACGTGTCAACTCATCAATACAAGACTTGCAAAAGATATGTTTGGGTTGACTGCCAAGAATAGACTTGGGTCTGTAAAGCAGCCCAAGACAAACAGGGCATTCATATTCTTTGCCTGCTTGACTATCAACAAAGCGGAAATACCTCATTATCTCGTTCTTGCAAACTGTGACTTCATATGTCTGTGTCTTGGTCTGGTCTGGTGACGTCACTTCTATCCCAATCCTTGTCTCGCCATAGTTCAGTGGGACAGTTTCTTTGGCGTCTGAGCCATTAACTTTCACAGACGTTTTCTTATCAGCTGCAACTGGTGTGATGTTAATCGAATCGCCGCAATAGGATACACTTGCAGCATAGCTTGTAATCTTTGCATCGAATGGTGGGAAAAGCTCTCCGGAAGAAAGCCTGATATCAGTGAGTGAGGCATCACTTGCCGACAGGCGAGTAACATGCACGAAATAATTTTTAATTGTAGAGCCATCTTCAGCTGTGACTTCCACTTTAACTGTAGTAATTTCTCCTTCCTTCAATGGGACTGTCTTTCCGCCATCACCTCCCTAGGATATTCATAGCAACGAACTATTAGTATTAATCATGTATCGTTCAAGTTTTCGCGGGAAAATATGCATAATTCATAAATTGTCTGCACTCTTTCAAGTGCTCTTTACCTTTATTGAATAGGACGCCCCGCAGTCACTCGTTAGGGGATCGACTTTGATCTGTTTTACATCACTGGCAACTGTTACCGAGTATTCGGTTGTACCAGGGTGAAATTTTGGGGAGAGTTTACCAGGAGAGACCGAAAACTTCTCAAGATCAGCGTTGTCCATGTTCGATCTGTGTAGCCTCGCTTTCGCGCAGCGTCTTGGCGCGGTTGTCCTGGAAACAACCAGTAAAAGCTGCATATTATTTTAGAAATTTATTTTTACACCTGCAAAAACAACTGAACGGAACCGAATATATATAATATTTTCTGTACTTACATCAAAGGGACAGGAAACTAACCACACTTGCAATGTATATAAGATAAGATATGATTTATCCGAATAAATGGGTCTCATCATCATTACTTTAATTACGATAATTTTCGGAGGGAAAAACTTCGGACGAAAAACTTTCGGATATTTTTGACACATTTCAGACGTTTTTTTGCCTGAAATTTCGGATGTTTCACTCTGATACAATATTTCAAGTAAACATCATCAAATTTATTGAATACACTGTCGTATGACAGTTCAGTTTGGAAAAAAACAAACTACAAGGCATACTCTGAGGAAAAACAGAACTGAACAAAGTGAAAGTTCCTGAATGGCTAATAAACACGACTGAGTATTTCATCTTCCACCAAAATTATTTGAGGAAGACGATATACAGTATTGACTAAATGTCTTTGAAAACTTGTTCTTCTGCACATTGGCGTGACACCGGTGACTGTTT
>JANVCK010096103.1:0-11853 GCA_026546655.1 Epizoanthus illoricatus
ACACACACACACACATACACTTACCAAATCAAATAGTCCGTCCCTAAGAACTCTTGTAAACTATCTGGTAGTCAAAATATATAATTAAACTGTCTGCCACAGCAAACATAATTCATTAATTGCGGTGGTAAGAGGCAGGTCATTTACATAAATTTGCTTTATATAATATTTATATAAGTATACATGTACAGCTGTTTGCAAAAATTATGAGCCTGACAAGTATATAAATATATACATATAATGATATATCAAAACCTAAATAAGCATGTCAATGAAAAAACACAAAGCCAAAGCTCAGAAATAAATGTCTGCTGCATGTATTCTCTAGAAATGTTCACCTACTTAATGATTTAGGAGGATTGTTTGAGTTTATGGTTCGCACGTGTATCTTATCATGTTCGATATATGTATATAAATTTATATATTCGGTGGACTCAAACCTAAACCATTTTTCTAAATACTTTTACCATTATTATATATGAGCCGCACAATTATGATATATTATGTGATTATAAAATCCTAACTAAACTACAAGTACAAGATTTTCGTAACTCAGAAGTCTTTATATTATGAATATTTTAAACAAGTAAAAAGTGCTCTAGAAATACTGAGCGATTTGCATAGCGTGGTCCGATGACAATACTTCTCACTATCAGCAGGATAAGCAACTCCTATGTCCTTCTTATACATTTTATTTTAATTCCGGTCCAACGGATACGCTAGTTCATGACATTTGTATCGTTTGAGAGTGCCTTTAGTCCTTTTTTAAACCTATAAATATAGCGTTTCATCTTATAGGTATCATATTTTGCTTTACACGTATTTAAGAGATCTGAAGAACGGCGTATTTATAATTTCTGATATGAGGAACAAGTTTGCCTAAAGCTATTTCGTTTACAGCTGTTTCGCAAATCATTGACAGTTGTGATATCCATTACACAGTAAATGTTCGCAAAGCGCGATACCAAGCCCCAAAGGGATCATGGGAACTTCCAATTATTACGTTTGATTAAATTATTCTGAGAAACTGTCACAATTACTGCACATTACAAAATCCTGTTTTCTTTGTAAATAGCGAAAAAACATTCCGGTATCACGCTTTGAGTATTGCACGTTGCCTGTTTCAGAAGTCAACCTTTACTCCATAAAGAGCTGTATATTTTCGTATGTATTGTTTCAATACGCAACGATCGAACGTACATGCGTGTAGGCCATGCGCGACAGAAGTCACGTTAGGCAATCAAATTACTTTTCACTGCACTGTTTATAAACTAGTCTACTCATGAACTACCCTTTGATACCTTTATCTGTAACAGACGTTTTGTTATATTGGCTGTTCACGAATGACTGCGCATAATAAACAGCTTACGCGCCTTTTACCCGAATTCCCACGACATTGATGTCTTTCGCAAAATATTACTGAAGCAACATCTGTCATACAGTTTTCCAATAAAAAGCGTCGTTGCTTTCTCGTAACCATCGCGTACAGGCTCTGCTAGTGTTCTCTGTTTGTTTGCGAGACTCATTCTTTGTTCCAGGCACACATCCAGTGTATATTTTCTTGTTCTCCGTGAATTTTGTGCTTAGCCGTTCATAAGGTTTATCCACCGTGTCAGTAGACTCAGTATGATTTCCAGACCACGGCAGTTTGTCATCTGTCTTTGAGTCTGTCTTCTTAGCCATGATGTGCTGTTCGAAATCTCTCTCGAATTCGCTGCAGTCCTGTATAAATTCGTGATGCTTGTCGGAATTTGCTTGATTCCTTCATGAATGTACGAGTGTGCATAACCTCGTCTATACAACTGAATTTAAGGAATGCCCGGCTGGCCAGCAACTTGACATATGATTGAGAACAGATATATTTATTTATATTATCACTTCCTAAATAGGCATTCTCTGGCGTGACAAAGCGCGGTCACAGTACAACTGAGGTCAAAATAATAATCTGCCTCTACAGTACCTGAATAGTGAGAAACTAGACTGGTCAGAACAATGTGACGATGAACGTAGCCTCAGGAAGACTGGACTCTGGATTTTGGACTCTGGACTCCGGATCAGATTTTATTTACCTTTGTTTTGCCACAATACAAGATAGGCGGTGTTTACATGATGCCGGATCGACTTTCATTCTGGAACGAGTTCATCCCGATTCCATTATGAAACCCTATATTCATTTACGTGATTCTTCTAAAACCACGGTCTCATTCCAGAACGACTCATTCGAGAATGAGTTCATCCCGGTTTCTGTTCCGGAATGAAATTTTCGTTCCTGAATGAAATGTGACCACAGGTTGTATCGGTATCATGTGAAGCAGGTACGAGTTCATTCCGGTATGAAAATGAATGATTCATTTGGATAATTTCGATCCGCGTTGTTTTCTCACGTCTGGTGAGCGGTTTCATTCTGGTACGAACCTCTTCCATGTAAACGTGGTACGAAAATTATATTTCGTTCCGCCACCAATATCAAACAACAGCCTTTCGGGTTAGTATAGTCTGAAAATGGGCTAGGCTGTTACTTGCCAGTACTCTTTATTATCTGATGTATGTCTTCAGTTCGTGGCGTTTTGGATGAATACATTGTCTAGATATGCCCTCAAAAGTTGGATTTTTCCATAAAATTTGCAACCGAAAAATAGATCTGTCGATACTTCTGTGAGAACACACTGATTTGAAGTATCGGTCAAAAGTTGGCCTTTTCAACAGTCACATTTTGTATTTAATCAACTGATTTGTTGGCTTTCTTGAACAGACTTAAAGGTTCGTACTTAGTACTTATCTGCCCTTGAGGTTATTTATATTACATGTATTAATACTTTAAGAGCAAAGAGTAAAAATACTTTCTACAATATTTTACTTCAAGATCTGAATCAAACATCTTTTGTGTTTCAGTTAAGAAATATAGAAAACATTTCCGTGCTTTCCATCGAATTATGGTAACACGAGTGAAAGTTTGGGAGAACAAGAAATAGATACAGCCGTTGCACGAGTAACGAATTTCTATGTTTTCCATCAAGTTATGTTACTGGCCTGCCTGCAGACACTTATTTTCCTTCGCAGAGAGAAGAACTCTCCCTGTGAAGGAAAATAAGCGTCTGTGGGCAGGCTAAGTAATGGTTCACGGCTTTTAACCAATCAAAGCGCGTGTTATATCTAGTTTATATTATAAAACAAAAGCAAGAGTCCACGGTGCAGCGTCCAGATTCAAGAATTTAGATTCCAGATGCCTAGTTCCTGAGTCCAGAGTCCGCTCCTAATTTTGCCTATACCACAGCAACCTGCCGTATTTAGCAGCCTCATTGGATTTCGTTGTCAATAAAGCCACATTTCAGTGTAAGTAATCAATATATAATACTGTTTGTTAATCCACTTTTACAGGTCGGACTTGCAATAGAGAAACGGAAAACAGACGTTTTTTTTTCTGATTGTGTCGCGGTCTTCCGTGCTATTTTATTTCATACGAGTTCATCATCGTTTCTGGTGTTTGCTTGACTGAGGGATCTGCGGAGCCGGATTTCCTTTATATTGAATATTATATAAGAGCAGATTTTTCGTCGAGAGACTGCCAATATTTTGTCGCGGAGAGAAAATCGACTCTTGTGGCATAGTTCCTAACTTGGTTCACGAACCATGCCGAGAGTGCATTTCACGGCAAATTTATTCTAACTCGCACCCAGCCTCTAAGTTTGCTGAGAAAAATACGTTATTTCACATTGTAACTTTGTTTTCGTTCCAGTAGACCTTTTCACGCTTCCAAATTTGCTACATGACATTGAGGCGAAGGTTGACCGTGCATTGTTGCAAACCCTCTTCCTTTTGATATGTTATCAGTTTTATTATTATGCTAACTAATCAGTGCACGGTCAACCTTGGCCTCAACGCCAAAGGCTTGGCTAGCTTTCCTATAACTGTGAAATGGTCTAGCTGTTCACTGAGGGGCAAAGTTTGAATAATTTGCTGAATTAATGAGAAAATATGGCGGACAAATTTACATTGTCCCCCTCAGGGACCTGAAACGAGAATAAATTACATTGGTAAAACTGAGAGTATTGATTTGCGATGAATAGTGCTCAGTTAGAGCAGATTTCACATGGGTATCGAAAAAGTCATACCTTGCATGCCTTTGTAATAATGTCTTTACTTTGGTGATTCCATTGGTTCATCAATTTACTTCCAGCGAATCGCGAAAGGAATCAATAATACTGTTTCTTAGCCAGTAACACCTCAGAGTAATGACAAGACATTACAAGACAACACCTACGTGCCCGCGCACTGCATTTTGGCGCCACTGTCTTGCGACGCGTGCCATTTTCCCGCCATTTTACAGCCATCTTATTGGCTGAATGTACTGCTGAAATGCCTTTGCTTTTGGTTATTCGACACTCATGCTAAACTCACTCTAATGTTATTATGTAACCTTTGCGGCTTCACTTTAAAATTACAAAAACTTGAGAACATACTATTTACGTGCTGCCTTATTGTCAAGCAAAGTTTTGAATTTTGTTTTCATTTGTTGTCACTTTTGCGTTCCCGATAAAACGGTCTTTACTTCTGTCAGTAGACAGACGGTCTTCTGGGGTGTGTCTTCCTTAACGGAGTTGTCCTTTCCTGTGACGTCAGTGGATGAATATAATCAGCCCAGAAGTCTGGTAAACACTTTCCATACCCGCCGGCCATTCAGTTCTTTAATATGTTTAGCGAAAAAGCTATCACAAGTTACTTAGCAAACACAACAAATATCTAATTTGCCAATCCTTAGAGTCATAAATGGAAATCTGTGTAAGTAGTGCTTGAAATCCTACTGAAATGGTGTTTAAAATATAGTCAAAAACGGGAACTTTTCGTGGATTTTTTTCTGCTTTTTTTAAGGACTGCTTTTTGCCAGTCGTCTGAAGATTTCTTTCGCCACCAGGTCCCCATCCACTCGGAGCGAGAGGTCTGGAAACCAGACTGACTGCGCTTGACATGTTCTACACGTTTCCTTGGTGTTTTTTTTTTCATTTCAAAAAATGTGTAAGAGACCCCTATCTTAACAACTCTTAAATCATACAGTTTTATGAAATCTGCTCGCAACAGTAAACTAAAGCAGAACAGCGCAAAACAGTTGCACGATTACGTACGTTTAATGTGTTTTAAACATTGTTATTGCTTTCAACCGCTTTTCTAACGCTAAATATAAGGTCAAGTCATCCCAAGGCCAGCTCGGGGACATAATTCTGCTTAGTCTTATATTTGTCGCGATACAGGAATTCATTATAAATCCTAATTGGTTTCACCCTAAACTATCCTGCTTAATTAGCAAGCTGAGGATTAAAAGAACTGCTCATTGCACTGATTACTACCATATATGGTCACGTATCCTGAGTCATTTGTAAGTGACGTCAATACGTGAATTGGCAATTGAAAAATAACGCTTCAGGTGACAGAAGGAAATGAAA
Organism: Epizoanthus illoricatus; assembly: GCA_026546655.1. Taxonomy (NCBI): domain Eukaryota; kingdom Metazoa; phylum Cnidaria; class Anthozoa; order Zoantharia; family Epizoanthidae; genus Epizoanthus; species Epizoanthus illoricatus. The sequence continues at coordinate 5,439 of JANVCK010096103.1, forward strand.
ACGTTTGATAGTCTTCTTGAAAATAACTGAAGCACTAGATTCTCCTTTTAACTAATCGTCGAAGTGTCAGCAAGTATCGAAGTCATAAAATTAGGCCTTCGCCTATAACCTTTTGATCCTAATACTACTAACAGAGATGAATGATGAAGAATAAAAAGCATCAGCTACGATGAAAAACTCCGTAGTCATTCAGCGGTAGTGTCTTATTGAGCTACTAGTATCGATACAATGGCTCCGCAGTGTTTATACACCACTACAATATAACAGATAAATATAATTATTATTAATATCGATGGAGAAACTAGTTCTGCATAAAATTGGACTTTGAGGATCGATTATTTGATGTTGTGGAGTGGGAGAATAAAAATTTGAAAAAATCAGTTTGCAAAACTGAATCCAGTCAGCAACAACAAAAAATGCACAAACGCTGCAAAAAGGTAAAATGAGGGAAGTAGAAAAATATTTTTTTAGAACCATTTTGAAAGAAAATCATTCTTCCGCCCCCACAATACCAAATAGTCAGTCCCTAAAACAAGTATCATGTTAGAACAATTTACTCTAAGGTACGACTGCTAATGTAGTGGCCAAGCGTTACTCCATTAATGATTGTAAAACCAGAAATCTCCAGTAGATTTGATATATCCCAGAGAAAAGTCTACATTGCTCGCAGATGCTTACATAGTTTTCACTCCTTAACTAGACTGGACTTCACGCTTTTCATGCTCTCAAATTGGTAACGAAAATCAAATATCACCAAGTTGCCTTTTAATAAGACAGTTCTTTTATGTTTTGCCAAAGTTAGTGTGAAACTCTCTTACACTAATTTTGGAATAGTTTTTTGATCAGATGTTTTAAGTTCTCATTTATTAGGGTTTATTAACGTCTTTTACTGTTTTTCTCTGTTTTCTTCTTCTTCTTTTCTTATCTTTTTGCATTGTTTTTACATTCTACAATGCAAAACTATAAGGAAAGAAAAGAAAAAGCAGAGAAAAACAACGTTAAACCATCTTGATCGGAACGTATACAGGATCTGATCGCGAAACTATGCTCCAGTTTCCACTGCCTTCAGCAGCACATCTCACAGAATGGCAAGCGAGCATTTAGTTGCAGTTTCAGTGTTATAAAAAGCTTTAGTTTAGTTACATTATGTTTTAGACAAATCTGAATTTGAGCTTAATTTGTTTCGATCAATTTAGTCTATTAAACAATAAACACTGTGCGTAAAATATCCGCTTAATTTCTCTCGACTTAGTATTTTCGCGTCAGTCGATTCTGTTATTATCTGTAAATCTTTTTATAAAGATCAGTGGTTTTGCAAACGACTATACGTTAAGTCTGAGAAAACCTGAAACTGTTTCTAAAATTCCCTTAATTTCTCCTCATTTATTCAGTTTTTGTGGCCCTTTTCGTAAGCATTTGCTTAACTCAGCAGTGGGAGAAGAAAGTCACTGAAAGAATGGTCCTTTCTGTTTGTCGCTGTCCTTCACTTCTATAGATCTGCACTCTTACTAAGTAACTTTTAAAGTTCTTTTGATTTGTATTTCTGCCATGGAAGTGGATCCCTCCCTGTTTTCCTTATTTTCACATTGACTTCTTGTTGAGCTACTTCGAGATCGAAGAAGAACACTTTCGTTTGAGTGCAGCCGACAGTGGGCTGAGATGTCTTTGATGTCTTTCCAATGTAACCACATGCGACGAAAGGTTTCCCGATATTCACTGCTGAACCCTGCATACACCAATGCACTAACGCAAGCATTTGCATAATCAAGGAAAAGTAACGTCTCCCTTAAGGCCTTTAGCACGCAGACAGTTCTCCACATTTCAATCATATTCACAATTTCTGAGGGAATCACCAGAATAACAAATATACCTGCTAGTACTGTTATCACTTTTATAACTTGAAGCTCTTTGCGAACACAGCCAAAGAAGGACACTCTTTTCTTGGAAATGGAATTGTTGTGTTGCAGATTTGATTTTAGTTCGTGTTTTCTTCGGAAACTTGACTGCTGTTCATGAATCTTAAGAATGTGTCGACGGCTGGTCGAGAATATGCACACATAAGAGAATATCATAATCAGAAGGGGTAGAAATGTCAAAAGAGACTCGTTCAGCCAGAAGTACTGCTGAGTTACCGTGTTGGAAAAGTTGCACGTGCACGAGGTCTCGTGCAAAGATTGTTTCTTTCCCCAACCAGTAATCGGTAGTAGCGAGACAGTAATAGGTACAGACCAGCTACAGAGTATGGCCACCAATGTTTTTCTTGTGCTGACCAAAGGGTGATAATAGAATGGCTGAGTAACAGCGGCAAAGCGATCCAAGCTCACCAACGACAGAGCAATGTTCGAGGCTCCTTGAAACAATCTCACCAACGTCACAATGACAACGCAAGGAATCATTTCTTGAAGGCCTAACACTCTAACGGGAATCGCTATCAATCCTTGTAAAATGTTTGCGACAGCAAGATTAACCAGACAGAAATTAGCTGGAGTTCGTAGGTTTGTGTTCTTATACACGGCTAGTGGGATTGAACTGTTTCCAATGATTGCTATTAAAGCGATCACACAGAGCAATGAAGCCACAAGAATATTCTCCTGATCTTCCGTCACCATGCTGCGGTGTATATCTCAATATACTGCGATTCACGTTGCAATGGCAAATCAGACCACGTCAGTTTTATGGTGATCTTTCTTCTCGCTACAGGACTAACTGGCTGTTGACCGAATAAACAGGTGATTCGACAGACAAAACAACAGCAGGGAAGGTTGCTAAAGTGCTATTTCTATAAATAATTTCAAAAATACTTCAAAGATATAAGAAGTCTCTGATTGGATGGGCATAATTGTAGTTCCAATACAATCTTCTCCGACAAATTACCTTTTTAACTTTTTTCTGTTTAAAATGGTAAGATTTCCTCGTATAGAGCCAACTACACGGATGTTTTTTCCAGGTTCTTAAAATACTTCCAGCTGCTACGGTGTTTCTTCAAGTTCTTGATAACAATCCAAATTTAAAGTTTATCATCAAAATTCTTCCCAATAAAGCTTATACATCATGCATTCATCACTGACATAGGTGAATGTTGCTAACTGGGTTGGTTATCCACATTGAAAGAGTATAGAGTCTGTCCGCTTAGGACGTTCAGTCCATTTTCGCAATGTTTAGTGAACTAATGGTTTCAAAACTACAGGAAAAATAAGATTTTGAAAGGTTTTCGATAAGAACACCTCGTCGATAAACGTTCGATAGTAAACAAGCTTTGTTACAAAACAACAAAAGGCTTTCTGATCTTACAGTAATTACGTTGGCACATTTGGCAAAAAGAATGACTTGATTCATTTGCTCTTCTCAATAAAATGAAAAATATACCTAGTTAACAGTGTAAAGAAAACCAGATGATAATAGTAGCGTCAAACTAATCCTTAGAAGATAACAATAAAATTGCGCTACTTTTATATCAGATGAAAACGTTTAATTACTATGAATAATTTGTTTGAAAACATTCTAAAGAGCAACCGGGAGAGGATGAAATAAATATCTGTTAATTTGCGAGGGCACCATAATGAAGGTTATTAGACTAAGTTCGCCCACCAGTGGCTCTACAGTCCGGCAGTTGGTTGTTTTGAATAAACTCATTTCTCTGTCAGGAAAGCGTGGAAGAATTAAAAGGAAATAGCATGGATTGCTTCAATGAAGTGAGATCAGCAAGAGTATTCAAATTGCATTTGAATATTACGCAGACCAATGTATTATACCGAGTGTAATTGCGATTTCTCGGAAGCAATAAGAGAATGTATATACATGAATAATTAATCGTGGTGGAATTTTCCATCTATGACTGAATTCATGCTTCACTCTGATTTAATGTCGGCAAGAAAATTTACAAGAATTCACATCCATTAAGTACGCGCTCGGTTCTAAGGAATACCTTATAATTATGTTCAATGTTTTGGGTTTGTAGCCGGGATGTTTACACGTTTAGAAAGAAAAGAACATCCGGCGATGTAGGAGATAAACAGTACGTTTCAAAGTATATACCAAACATGCTATTAAAAGTGATTTAAACGGTCTAGATTGTAAAAATTGAAATATTCTTAAAATGTGTGATAGATGGAAAAATCTGGGGTCCGCTGTGATTGTAATGCCCCGTATTGTCCATTTGTGTTACTGTGCCAATTCTTCCCCATTTAATCAACTGAAGAACATGTAATCTATATTGCATGACGTCATTACATGATAAAGGAACTCACGTATTTAATGAGACGGAGAAAATCCAAACATTATTTTGAAAGGTATATCCTTAAAAGGAAATCATTTAATCGCCTTTTATTTTGTGTGGGCGATTTCCGAGGAAGGCTCATTGTTATTGTAACTATTTTGTAAGATTAAACCAAAACAAAATAAATAAAAATGTAAAGTGGATGTCTTAATATAGACTAACTCATGAAATTGTTGGATAAACTAATGGACGTAAGACGGAAAAAATAGTTGGAACAAAGACATTTGAAATTACATATGTCCATGTTGTGCTACTATATGTGTAATCTCAGTTTCTGAAAAGTTAATCAGTCACGTTCAGCTCATATTTGCTTGGCGAAATATTTTACAACTTGAAAATTACATTCTCAGTTTCACCCACTCAAAAAGAATTCACTATAACGGTTCAAAAGAATTCCTTATGTGCTGCACTCATTGGCTAAGTTTTCGTTTTTGCTTGTCAATGATGTAAAGAAAATATATATAAATTATATAAATAACAAATTCACCGAATCTTTTGCATTTTCCTGGCTTTGTTTGTGATATTTTGTGCCATTAGGTGCTGACAGGTGGTTTGCCTCCCTGTAATGAATATGCCACTTTCAGTATTTTATTTGCATGGCGAACATTCAACAGTTTTAAAATTGTGTTTTCAGTTTCACTCTCTGAAACGAATCGCTATCAAAACAAGGAGGGTCGTGATCTAAACTAGCGTAGTTTTTGTGAGTGATGTCACCGCTATCAAGAGTTTGAGAATTTTAGATGTTATTCCTTGTTTTTCTAAATTAGAAACCACAAACAGCGTGGCGATAAAACGAACGGAATTTTTTTAATTAATCCTAAACTAGATATTCTGCTGTCGGCCAATAAGAGAAAAACGATTCTCTCGCATCGCCTAGAAACTTGTTTACTTCACGGTGCCAGGAGGGGGTCACTTGAAATTGTTGGCTTTGAAAGGGGGGGCACTAATTATTTTATCTTCGAGTATATTTTGTACTCTCTCTCCCCTCCATAAATAATGACCGATCCCTTAGGGAGCCATCATGTCACATTAAGGGACCCATGGAACAATGACTTACTGTCATTTTTATACAAATTGGCTGCAAATGTTCGATTTTCATATTTATTTCCCTGATTATGTCGCACAAATTATTCTCTTTACATTTGATCGCACAAAGTATATTTTAAAAACTGTTTTCCTGTATCAAATGGTCGGACTGAAATATTTTCTTCCGTGATACACATATCTATTCAGCTTTTGCTTTTTCTTCTTTTTTCTTCTTCTCCTTTTTACTTTTTACTTTTGCTTTTTCTTCTCGTTGACCATTTCCTGGTATATTTTAAACCAGTGACATCTTTGTCTTCAGCTGAAGGCACACCTGATTCTACATCTCCACAGTTCTTAAACACAACCGCAGTTTCTATGGCAACATCAACAGTTTCAACTCGTCGAACACTATATAACAAGTTACTCAACAAACTGCTGGAGCGGGAGCTTCGTACGCTTGAAACCGTGAGAGTGCTTCCTGAACGTCGCGTGTTCTTTCTTTCACACAGGCAGCCGCATATATAGTGACGCAAAGCCTTCCGGTATTGCTGCCGCGTTAGGACGTACGTGAAGGGGTCTAGTACCAAGTTCAGTAGGAGCAGGCGCGAGGCTTGTAGATCCGCTGACCAGTTTACCCAGACTCGCAAGATGTTACTGATGATACGAACCTGAAGGAAAAAGAGTGTGTCTATGAGGTAATATAATTTATTTATTGTTGCACGCCCCCGTAATTGTATGGGGAATGAACTACAGAGACTATTGATAATCCAGTAGTTTCGCTTTGGTTCAAATAACGAAGCACGAGCACCTTCTCCGAGATCCAGGAACATCTCAAATTTCTATCTTCTCTTTGTATCATGTTCCTTGCATTCAGAATTCATCTTTGAATTAACTATACACGACTCTCTGTGTCTGTGTCGTGTGACGTCTGTGTCTGTTGTCTGTTGTCTGTGTCTGTGTCTGTGTCTGTGTCTGTGTCTGTGTCTGTGTCTGTGTTTGTGTCTGTGTCTGTCTTCTGTCTCTGTCTCTGTATGTCTCTATTTCTATCTATCTATCTATCTATCTATCTATCTATCTATCTATCTATCTATCTATCTATCTATCTATCTATCT